>AYEL01064766.1:0-54464 GCA_000484575.1 Olivierus martensii | reverse complement strand
AAAATTTAATCAATTAAACATGTTAACTACACAAATGCATTGTCCAAATTTCATTACTCTACAATAATTTTTTCTTGGTGTTGGGATTTTTTTTTCCGTCAGTGTATATGTCTTCTGTAAATTTCAATTACTATGTTTTTATTTCCCCCCTAACGCATGATTACTCGATTAGGTAGATATCAGGCTTTCCTCGTAAAAGAAATTTTAGGTAATACTAGTTTTCACTAGTCATATCGCGACTTCAGTGAAAACCAGAAGTTTCTATAGGAAAATGTTCGGACTTCCGAAAATAGACGTTTAAAGTGAGAAAGTCATACGATATGGGAACGCACGAGCGGGGTTTCACTGTAATATAAAATTACAAAGTTAACATATTATGGAAGCATTTCAAAATGATTGAGATTACACAAAAAACTCTTGTTTTTTAATTGAACTTTTTATTGAAATCTGTGAAATAACAAACTTTTAATTGATCCAATTATGAAATATTTTTACAAAATATAATTTATAAAATGATTTCTGTACTTTTACCACACAATAGTAACAATAGTATTCAAGTTACAAAACTTATGTTTGAATTAAATTTGTAACTTGAGAAGTGCCTACATAAGATTATTTCTTATTTAATACAAATTTTTAAAAATTCATTATATTTGGATTAAAAAGAAAAAAGTATTTTTAATTTTAGTCTACAAAAATATTTGAATATTGAGATCTGCCACCAACTATAGAGGGCGCTTCGTGCAGGCGCAATAGCCGGCTAAAAGGTGAACAACAAAAGGGGAAGCTTAAGCGTGTGTACAGATCGCTAGCTCAGGCGCAATAGCCGGCTAAAAGGTGAACAACAAAAGGGGAAGCTTAAGCGTGTGTACAGATTGCTAGCTCTCGCTTCTCTTTTTTGTACAAAAAATAACTCATTTGATTGGGCTGAAAAGAATATATGATAGCGATGGCAATAACTTTGTCAGATATTTTTAATTTTTTAAATACAACCGAAATATACAGTAAACGTTGTGTAATCGAGGGTGAAACTACCTTGAATGCTGGCCACATAATTTCATGTGGGCCGAAATCTCGAAACTTCATGGTGTGTTGAGGCATTTTGTTTACAAACAAGTGCCCTGAAATCTTCACCACATGTGATAAATATTATACGAAAAGAAGTAGACATTCAAGCTATATGTACAGTACGTGCAAATGTGGCTCAGGAAAATGTAAGCACGTAGTTGCAACGCTGCTTTATTTGAATAGGTAATTTTTTTTTTGCCATAACAGCTCGTATTTAGAAGGATATTATATTAAAATAAAATGTAAATTATGACAATTGTGTTCAACCCAACTTTTGTTTACTTTTTAAAAACTTATCTCTACTATGTACAGTAATCCAGTAACATTTAAAAGATTATGAGAATTTTATTTGCATCTAATCATCATGTTATTTTAATCCAGTTAAAAAATACCAGAATATAAATTTTTTCAATATATTTCAGAACTCTATACATATGGTCTGCAAAAGAAAAATGATGCAATTATGGTGGATAAAGGATTTTTAGTGGATGAATTGTGTTCCCATAAAGGATTAAACCTCATTAGACCACCTTTCTTTAGAAATAAGCTTCAATTTTTTTAAATCAGAAGCTTTATTATATCGAAAAATTGCAAGTGCAAGAGTTCATGTTGAAAGGACTATCCAAAGACTTAAAATTTTCAAAATTTTGGCTAATAAATATCCCACTTGCCTTCTCTCTATTCTCAATGAGATTTTTATTGTTATATGTGGAATAACAAATTTGAGTTCTCCAATTCTTGGAGATGATAAATTTTAAAGGACTACACAATTTTTGTATATAACATTCTACTTTTTAATGATTTTGTATTTTTTTTTTAATTTGACATCTAATGGTTTGTTTATAAGAATAAAGTAAAAAATTCAAAAGACATTTTTTGATAAAATTGTTTACTTTCAATTTACTTTATAAACTGTAATGTTAGAAATAAATAATGAATTATTTGAAAAATGCATTAAAAACAATATTCACTCCAAATTTAAATATCTGCTTAATATATTCTTTGAGTATAAGTTTTAATAAAAAATAAAAATAATTGAATTTTAATAACAACAGTTCCAATAGTTAATATGAATAAGTATGTTGAAGGACTTGCAAGTTAGCTAAGTGAATAATATGTGTACATCAATAAATTGAAAGGAATCAAAAACTGAAAGTTTTTAATGTTTTCAAACATATTCTATCATTAAAATATATAAAATAAAACATTCTATAAAAAAATCTTTACAAGATTTACAAAAATTTTCTATCATCATTACTACATGCAATATGTAGCATTTTTTCAAAATAAATTTTCTTTAATGTAGAAATTAAAGTCCAACAAAATTCGGTATCCAGTTCAATTGTTTCTATAAAACATGATTTATCCTTACTACTGAATACCACAAAATCACACTTGTTGACATTCAACACTGCCATCCCCAAGGTAATCTGTCCATAATACATATGCTTCTTTTTCAAACAATAATGACCATCCTTAAGAATTAAATAATCGCATGTTGGCAACAAATCTGTTATAGTTAATTGTTCTCCATTTGAGGGACATTTTATTTCAATTAATCTTTCTGGAATATCACCATTCAATACTATTCCATCAGGTGATATGCCTAGCCATGGATTTACTTCAGAAATCAATAAGCCACATTTTACAATGTCACAATTCTTATATTGTTTATAAGCCATACATGCAGAATTTTCATATTTTAGTCCATGCCTTGTATGCTTATTTGAGAAAGCCTTTGGCCAAAAATATAGATTTGATTTTGATATCCAATCATTTTTTTTGTAGGTAAAAATACTATAGCACCTGCTTCCTGTGATTCTATACTGACGTTCTTTTTGCCAAGCATTTTCATCTAATAGAGTTTTTTCACATAACTCCAAATTATTATAAATTACAATATTATTTATATAAAATTCTCTGCAGCATGGAGAAATATCAGGTACATATAATTCTGCTAATCTATTCATGAATTTGTTGTCAGTTTCAGCATGCTTGCATATGGCTATAATTTCAGTTTTCTGTCTCTGTGGAAGATTAATATCACCACCTTGAAAATATAGATTTTCAGTATCATGTTCATTACACTGTATTCGTCCAACTGCATGCTTTGCCAAGGCAGAATTTGGAAGTTGTGTTATAAATGTATTATAAACTTTTTCAAAATTCAGTTGATTCATATTTACAATATCAGTATGGTTTATTTTTTTAAAACAATGAAACTGTGACACTGGAGTGGCTTTATATTCATCAAGGGCAGGTCCCTTCAAATTTTTCCAGAGACACTTTTTGTCTGTTGTAGACAAAACTTGTAATTTATTAATGTCATTTCTGGAATTAAAACCAGAAAAAATTCAATAAATATTACATATTTAATTAAATTTTTTAAGATAAATAATTTAAATAATGTTTTCTGTACTTAAAAATTAAAGAATTGTGAAATTATCACTTTTTACTACATGAAAGATATTAAATTATACTTTTATTTATATAATTATGCATAACTTTAACAGTATTTTTACAGGGTTTAAGTATTATAATTATTTTTATGACATATCAAAGAATGAAAATATGATCGCTTTTCATCTTACCTGTTAATATTTAGGAGGACAGCTAGAATATGTTTACAGCATTCAGATGCTCCTGCTGGACAATTGCATGTAAATTTTTTAATATTCGAAGTCTTCTTATCCACAATACCATTTATTGTATGTGGAGGTGATGATAATGCAGACGTCTTTAAAACGAGCATATATAGACCAAAAATTTTGATTTGGATCATGTGTGCCGCATAAAATGACTTGTTTTGCGTTTAAAATTTTTTCACCTTCGCAAAAATTTCTAGATTCTGTATTACAATTAGCAAAATCAAATATCTTTTTTATAGACAACATTATTCATCGTATCTGCCATTTCACGTGTTGAAAACAGTCACCCTATCAATAGTTCTAAAAAAATCTGCTAGAGGTCATATCGAAGCTTGGCGGAACTCAATATTACACCCAAACTTGAGCATCAAAATTAGAATAAAAGAGAATAATGTATTTAAGTAAATAAGTCATGACTCATTATTACTTATAGTATATGTCAGATTGTATATAACATATGACTAAAATAAAATATTTTTAGTTTTCAAACTCTGGATTTCAGTAATTAAGACCATCTGAGAATCTTCAGGTATATATACAGTATATCTCCATCTTAGAATTATTTACAACATATTTCCTGCATTATTTGCAACCTTCTCTCACTCTTCAACAAGTTTTTGAATGCCAGGCTTGAAGTCCATAGATTTCAATCCAAAAAAATTCAAACAGGGTTAGGTACACCACCTTGACATTTCAAAGTTTTCCCCAGAAAGATGGTGTTTGAGGCTGCGAAATAGATGGTAATCAGATGGTGCAAGTTCAGGGGAATATGCTGGAAAGAGAAGATTTTCCTATCCAAACTCTTGCAACTTGGCATAATTCATTCTGATCATTTGTTGTTTCACATGGTCACCACACCTTTATGATTAAGATTCCAGGTGTTTTACCTGCAAAGTAGTGCATAGATACTCTAGCTGTTGACAGCAGACATCCCCTATAATCATTTGGTTTTGTGGCAGAAGCTCATAATGGATTATGCTATGCATATCCCATCAAACATTTAGTAAATCCTTATGTGGAAAATGTTCAGATTTAGACACTACTGCAAGCAGAACCTGTTTAGAAAGCAACCGACATTTGCGCTTAATGTTGTGATATAGAATCCGTTTTTCATCTATAATTACTTCTTTCACGAGAGAGCAAAGAAGTGCAAATGTCCACATTTGCTGTCACAGATTTTGTGGTATTAGCTCATAAGATATCCACTTATATAGTTTTGACACAATTGAAGGTCTTGTAGATGCTTGTGAATAGTTGAATAGATGGATGTGGCCAGTTCCTTGACCTGTTGCCTCTTGATTCCCCTCAACAGCAACTCTCAGCACATATTATCCAGCTCAATAGATCGGCATATCCGTGAGAGTCCTGTTCCCAATTAGAAATTTCTAGAACCATCTTTGACACTTTCTGATATTCAGGGTACCCAGTTCATATATGATATTGATTTTTCATGTCACTACAGTTGTGTATGTCCTTGGTTAAACTCATACAGCATAATATGCCTTATGTACTCTTCAGACACTGCCATTTCCCATAGACTTGTACATGCATCCCTTGTGCTGTTAAACTGTTGTTCTCTGCTTCATGTTAGGTGAAGAGCATGCCATGTGATACATTTTATCATGCCCTTGTTCTGCTTCATTATCTGAATATCAGAAGCAGTAGTTCTGTGGGATATGTAAAAAATGACATTACTTATGGGATGACCTGATATATATATATTAAAATACTCTCATTTGAATATATTGTACTATATGTTATCCTTATAGTAATTTTGCTAAATAGGAAAGTGATAGATACTTAATTAATGTAAATATTTACAATAATGTTTATTTTTTAATTTGACTTGTCTATAATTGTTGAAAAACTAGCTATTTATGAAGTTATAAGTTAGAAAAACTTATGAGGGCCAGGCCGTCGTGGGTTTGGGACCCCATCCCCCGTGTTAGATGATATTTGTATTTCTGCGGTCAATCGACAATTTATATTCAACTCTAACTTCATCCGTTGAATAAATGAAGGCACTAGAAATTCCATAATAAACCAATAATTTTTATTATTCGTTAGTAAAAAACAAAATTATAAACCTGAACACTGTCACTTCAATTTTCCTGGCGACTACAATCTCCGCTCAAAATTTCAACCAATTCTGGAACGAAGCTAAACCTTCGTTATAACAAGTCTCCACGGACAATCCACAACAACGAAACATAAACCACAAGTCCACAGTATGTAGATAACAATTCCACAAAACAACCACGAACAGCAAACACTAATTGTCGCCAGCAGTCAGCAGGATCAGACTGTGTCAGTCACAACACTATCTATCATATTTATACTACAAGATATTTACATAAATAACAATTCTCTAACAAAAATCTTTATGATATATTATCATAATCATTAACATTTTTATAAATACAAAATTAAAGTTACAAGAAAGAAAACAGATATTTTATTTTATTTAATTTTATCGTCATCTTTTATTTTCTTATCAACTCACCAATCCAACACAATATGGCGGCCTCCAAAATGTTCTGGTAAGTCTCCTTACTTCTTCACAAACTTACTTATAAACTTCATCTTTGTCGTGATACACATTGTCATCTGTATGATGTTGCACTCCAGACTATGCAATATGTAGGTTTTAATAATGATATCATGAAGTAACGATTGCCAACATCACAAAATTCTATCAATGTGTTATCATACATGATGTCATATATCAGTGGCATTGTCATACCAAAATATTCTGTAGATGAAAATTAGTTTAAATTCTTCATGAAGTTAGTTTAATTATATCACTGAATTTCTGTAGGAATATATTTAGTGAGAGTCACTTCAGAGCTCACTAAACATACTAATATTGGCAATACTAATGATGCGATCAACTAGAAAAATTGGAAGATTGAATTAAATGGGCTGAACCTGACCACTCCTGAAAAATTTGTGGTGTGACGCTTAGAATAGAACTAATCTTCCAAGAAGATAAGGGACTGCTTTACCTTGTGGCCATCAGCTCAATATTTAATCATCTTAAGACTTTTGTTCAAATTTAAATTAACTGCAAAAGCTTGACATTGAAATGTCATTGATGTATGATGACAATATCACAAAAAATAAATTTATGAAAAATGCAGGCATTTTGATTATAGATCTATCTGAATTTGCAAAACCAGTATGGATATAATTAAATTCTGGATCTAAGAAATTACCACACTTGCATCAATTACTATAATAGAAATTCATTTTTGCATAGTCCATGATGCTCAGAATCTCAACTAGTATATCAAATTTAAGAATTGTTGGAGTTATATGGTTTTTAATTTTTTAGAAATTTTTGGGATGAATTAACTGTGTATTTTTGATTAAAAAATCAAGCAATTAGAATAAGTGATTATTTTTGTTTTTAATTATTTGTTATTGCTGTTATTAAAATATTATTTATAAGCTTATTTTTATTATTCAAACTATTGGAAATTTTTCTATGGAAAGGTGTAATCTATAACTAATTATAATATTGAATTTTTCTTAAATATAAAGTTTTCATTAAAAAGAGTAAAAATTTATTAAACAATTTTAAAAGATACTATTGAAAATAGAATATTTTCAAACATGATATTTATGTGGATAGAAGTTAAAAATAACAATAAAAAAATAAAATCTTTATAAATAAGATATTGTAACCTAAGCAATCATTTTAAAAATTTCATTTGAAAATGATTTTGATAAAATTTAAAGATGATATATCCTAATAAAATTATCTATAAAATAAGTGACATGTGTAATGAAGTGAAGTGTTATATAATTGAAAGATATTAATTGTATAAAAATAAATTTATTCAAAGTAATTAGTTGTTTCAAAATAATTTGATAATTTACATTTCATTATTTTTCATATTTAATAAAGAGAATAGTTTTATTTATTTACAACATAAGATACTGGTCTAAGTATAATTATCAGGTTATCTGCAACCTCTTCTCTATGACCTTCTATCAAATGATCCATAAGTTTTAAAAAATTGAGAAATTAAACTTACATTTGTTTTGTATTTAAATGAAATTAACGAAAATTTAAAAAATAATTTTTATTTTATTTTCATTAAAAACAAATACTCTTATACAAATTATTAAAATTTGAGAAAATTTTTTGAGTATAATGTATAATATAAATTAAAAATTTGTAAATAGCAACTTTAATTAAATTTTGTAATGTTGAAAAATTTTTTTAAATTTTTTATGAAAATTTTTTTTTAGATATTTTCCAAAGAATATATTAATCTCCTTGTTACTGGATACTTTTTCTTCCTTGGTGTTTTAGCATTAGCACATATATTCAGGTATGTTAAAAATTATTTTTCATGTTGTATTCTATAGTTTTACTTAAATGATATATAACTTAATATTGAAAAATTGTTTTATAGCCCTATTGTTAATAAATTTATACCAGAAAGTTTCCCAAATATTCCCTATCATTTAATATTTACCAAAGGAATTGGGACTCAAAAAGAGAGTGAGTTATATATATATATACTTTTATAATTAATTTCAAATATTTTTATTTTTAGATTAAAAATAAAATTGATTACATAGTTCATATAATTATATAGACTTTAATGTATCATTCAATCTTATTATATGTAAGTTATCTGATTGTAATCCGTGTATTCTTCTCAGTCAGCATATAATCAAATGGCACAATTCAGCATTTGCACATGCATTATATCTTTGAATTAATTATAGTTTAATTTGATATTCTGCTGTTTTATTTATCTTTTCATCATATGGCATGATAAATTTATTGCTTCTGAAATTTTTACTATAGTAATATAATGCCATCTGCAGTTACTAGACAAAATTTTATAGTTAAGTTTTTGGATTATTTAAATCCAAAAAACTAATACTGAGTGATTTTAAAGTCCTAAGCCATATATAAGAAAAACATTTTTAATGATTGAAAAACAACGCAAATCAATCAAATGCTTAACAAGGATATGGAATCAATGAAATTCAACATGACCTCCTCACATGTCTAGCCACAACTGCCACTGCTCCACAGTTGATCTGTAAACCCATTTTAAAAGATCAGGTGTAAAGGTGTTCACAACATTTGTAATGTGATTCCTCAGTTTGTGGATAATGTTAATTTTCACTTTGTAGCATAGGTGCACCAGGTGAAAATTAATGATGACTTGATGTATCTCTAGTGAACAGGTCAGATGAACAAGTAACCTATAACCTAGGTGAACATCTTCTAATCCAGCTACCATGAAATAATGCATTCAGATAAATCACATATAATGTTAGTGAAGTAGAATGTTGCCCTGACTTAGAGCTGTACATCTGTATCAAAAATGCCATCTGCAATCAATTGTGGCTGTAAGAAGAGTTATATCCAGATATGTTGCACCTATGATTGTGAATTCAGCAAACATGAAGGGCATGAACATGATGATTGAGATTCACTAAGACAAAAGTGCATAGGCCCTATGCACTTTTGTCTTAGTGAATCTCAACCAGACATTAACGTTAAATGTGTGTTCTGCAAAATTTATTCATCAAGATCCTGATATTTTCCCTTGTTAAATCAGATTTGTGAAAATTTCCAACTAAACTCTGCATAGGTTAAATCTTTCAACCATTAACAAAACTATCATTATTCTCTCTACTTTTGTTAGCATGATTTATATGGCCTGTGGAAGAGAAAAGTTAAATTCAAATAGTCAGGACTTTAGAATCACCTGTATTTATGTTGACAAAAGAATATAAAAATTTTTAAATATTTGAAAGCAGTGTATATACTCATACATAAACCAAAAAAATTTTGAAGAGGGAAGTGAAAGAATATATAATTTAAAATTCTTTAAATATTTAAAATATTCTATTTCTTGCTCTTAGCACGTGCTCGTTGAATCTTTATAACGGAAGTATCTAACATAAATGTATATGAAAAAACTAAAAATTAAAGGAAATAAGAATAAATATAAAATAAATGAAAATAATTATTTTTATATCTCTGGGGAGTTTTTTGAAATTCTTGTTAAAGTTTGTCATGCTTCATTTTCATAGTGGGTGTTTTCTTTCAAAGCATAACTCCAAGCTTTTGGAATGCTATTAACTTGCCTGTCATTTATAGCTAGTCTGTCACTCTTACCTTTATAAACCTGGATCTCTTCTGCCATGTATAATTTGTTTAGATTGTCTAGTTGTTTAGTTACCTTGCTTTCTCCCCATTCTATTCTTATATTGCATTCATATGCTCTCCTTGCTGGGGCTGTTGACAAATTTGCATTCTTTACATCTCTCTTATGTTCAGTTATCCTGTCCTTTAGATTTCTACAGGTGCACCTATATAAAATTCCCCAGCTTTCTGTTATTAAATTCCTCTTCATTTATATGGTCTCCCTGCTCTGGTGTCCATATAAATGAAAAGGGGCACCAGAGCAGGGAGACCATATAAATGAAGAGGAATTTAATAACAGAAAGCTGGGTATGCTGTAAAACCTGGTCCTTGAGAGACTTTAAAACGATAAAAAAGTTAATAAAGAAAGAAAGAAAAAAAATCTGCATATAAGAGACCGCCAATGATTTTTAACCTATTAAGAAATGTAAAGGATACCTACAACCAAGAGAAATGTACAGGGGTCTATAACATACCTTTGCAAAACTTGGAAGACAGAAGAAAGGAATTTTATATAGGTGCCACCTGTAGAAATTTAAAGGACAGGATAACTGAACATAAGAGAGATGTAAAGAATGCAAATTTGTCAACAGCCCCAGCAAGGAGAGCATATGAATGCAATATAAGAATAAAATGGGAAGAAAGCAAGGTAACTAAACAACAAGATGATCTAAACGAATTATACATGGCAGAGGAGATCCAGATTTATAAAGGTAAGAGTGATGGACTAGTTATAAATGACAGGCAAGTTAATAGCATTCCAAAAGCTTAGAAGTATGCTTTGAAAGAAAACACCCACTATGAAAATGAACATGATGAACTTAACAAGAATTTCAAAAAAATCCCCAGAGATATAAAAATAATTATTTTCATTTATCTTATTTTATATTTATTGTTTCCTTTAATTTTATTTTTAGTTTTTTCATATACATTTATGTTACATACTCCCATTATAAAGATTCAGAGAGCACATGCTAAGAGCAAGAAATAGAGTATTTTAAATATTTAAAGAATTTTAAATTATACATTCTTTCCTGTAGAATTATGTTATTATTCTAAGTTAATATTCTTTGTTCCAAAAACATTAGAATCCTTTGTAAGAGTTGAAAATGGCGCATAAGCCAAAAGCGCTTCTCTGATTAAAGTATCTTTATTGATTCAGTGTAATGGTCTGCTTTTTAGTGCTAAGAATTAATTAGTAATTTAGTTAAGTACCGTTTAAAGCAGTAAGTGATTTTTGAGCCTTGAATCTTTTTTAACCCTTTGCATGTAATTAATGGCATACAGTTGTCCTGAGGAGTTTATATACCCTACAAAACATTTTTATTTTTTTAATAAAATGAAAAACAAATAATTAACAAAAATTTATCCTACATTAAAATTTTCTCCTCAGAATGAGTGAGCCTTGAATCTTTTTTAACCCTTTGCATGTAATTAATGGCATACAGTTGTCCTGAGTTTATATACCCTACAAAACATTTTTATTTTTTAATAAAATGAAAAACAAATAATTAACAAAAATTTATCCTACATTAAAATTTTCTCCTCAGAATGAGAAATAAAGCATTATTTCAAAATAATCCATTTTAATTTGCAGAAAATATCACCAAACAAAAATAATGCATAAATCAATAGTAATTACAAATTTTTCATTGGATATTTTTCATATTTCAAATTAAACTGATGTTTGTTCATAATTATAGGGTCATTCAGAAAGTAATTTCGTTTTTTTTCATGAAAATGAACAAAAACTTTTTTATAGTATAAATATTTTATTTAATTATATATTGATCATTTTGGTTCAATACGTTTTGCCATCTTTCTGGTAGTAACATGATTCCGTGCTCATAGAATTTCTGATCTTTGTTTTCAAAAAACTGAACCATGTGATTTTTGACATCCTCATTCAAACTAAAATCTAAAGAATTCTGTAAAGACCGAAATAAGTAATAATCAGAGGGTGCTGATCTGGCAAATATGGTGGGTGTGGTAGTAAATCCCATCCAAACTATAACAGCTTCTGGCAAGTCATCAAACTTCTATGAAGTTTGACATTGTCATGGTGAACACTATCCTTTTCTGTTAATCATTTTTGGAATCACTCAATTTGTCTAATTGGAGGCAGTATACTTTCGAATTAACTATGGAATTATCTTGTAGAAGCCCAAAAAAAAACAATTAAAATCCCACTAAAGAGCATCAGTTTTTTTTTTTGATGAATATCGTTTCAGAGTGATTTGAGCCAGCTCATTTCTTCTACTCCATGATCGCTTGTATTCAACATTGTAAACATTCCATTTTTCATTGCCAGTCATGATTTGCTTCAGAAATGGATCATTTTCTTCACATTTGAGCAGCAAACCACAGATGTCAATGCAATGGAGCAAATATCTTTCTTTGAGAACATATGGAACCCAAATATTGACCTTTGAAATGAAACCAAGTTGATTCAACTGGTCATGAATGGTCAAATTCAAAAAATTTAGTCTTGTAGCAATTTCTCTTGTTGTTATTCAGCAGTTTGCTTCAACCAATATCTTTATTTTGTCACCATCAGTATCAACTTGTTTTCCAGAATTGGTGCATCTTTAATATCGGTCAAAATGAAATTTTGCAAATCAGTTTTGGCACTGGCATTCTGTTAACACATCTTCTCCAACATCTCCAATTTTGCAAACCAGTTTTGGCACTGGCATTCTGTTAACACATCTTCTTCATACACTTCACATAAATTTTTTCTTGCTTGAATAGCATTCTTATCTTTTTGATGATAAAAAAGCAAAACATATTGAAAATCTCCATTTTATTTTCCATTTTGATATGACACCCAAAAAAAACAACTGCACAGAATCAAAAAAAATTTTTTTATAAATAAGCCTTGAAATGTCAGCTGTCAAAATATATAATGACAATAGGGTTTAGAATGAAGTTGGCTGGTTAAAAATACAACTAGCAACACTCATGGAAAAAATGAAATTACTTACCAAGTAACCCACTATAAAATATTCTATTTTGTTTACAAAAAAAAAAATTTTTCTCTTTGAAAGCTGAAATTCTGTACCAGTGATCACTAAGTATTTCTATATATAATCAAACCCCAATAAGATGTCACCATTCATTTGGCAGCTAATCAGGGTTAGTGGTTTGTCGAAAACACGTGTAGCATAGAAATCAAAATGAACTCTGAATTTATTAAATTTAATAAAATACAGTACATTTATATTTAACTTTCAAACTTAACATTTGTAAAAAACTGTATAATTTACAGCATAATATACGTACCATATATGTACAGAACTATAGAGAAAACATGTCCATCTGCTGTTCTGTTCCTCTACTTTGAATTCTCTGTAAACACAATGTACAGTCTATGACAGAAAGGTTTTGACATCTACCGTAGGGGCTGTATTAGAGGAAGTAGTTTCTATTGCAAATTCTGGAAAATCTCCACACAGCAGCTTGTAATGAAGTAGACTGTTCTTACCGCGGTAGAAATAGGGGTCGGGAATATTTCACAGAGGGGAGAATTTCTATGACGTACTGTAAGGCCCGCAGGAGGCCCGAGGACGATGTTGACAGGTGTTGGCCTAAAGAGCGGTGAGCGGCGCGCGTAAGGACGAGTAATGAGGTTCGGCAGATAGAACAGAGACGACGTTCAACATGAACAACTTCCTTTATTAGAGAGAGATTTTTAACATTTTACAATGAATTAGAATTTTATACAGAGAGGAGAGATACCTGTTTTGTGAAGTATTAATTTGGGAGTCTCCTACTTACCAGTTTCTTGTCCTGACCTTTTAGTAGTTTCTTAACGAAATTGTGATAAATAGTAAGATAGGAGAGGAAGATGGTGTAGAAGAACCACAAGCAAAAGAGGAACGAACGAATACCTTTATCACTGTACCCCACCAACTAGGTAAGTACAATTTCGTTAAGAAACTACTAAAAGGTCAGGACAAGAAACTGGTAAGTAGGAGACTCCCTACTTTATATAATAGACTGAGGAACGAAAAACAACCTTTGATAGAAACAGAAAAGACGGGAGTATATGAAATTCCAGTAACAAAAGTTAAAGAGAGTGAAAGTTCCAAATATATTGATGTTACATCAAGAACTCTTAAACAGAGAATTACCAAACATCAAAATGATATATGTAGAGGGTGTTACATCGAGAACTCTTAAACAGAGAATTACCGAACATCAAAATGATATACGTAGAGGTAATCTGAGTACCACCCTTGCCATAGAAGCATACGGGAACGATTTAAACATACACTGGAATAAAGCTAAAGTCATAAGGCAAATTGAGAAAACTAACTACAAATATCTATCGGAAGCATTAGAAATAATACGTAGAGAGGATTAAGAAAGTTTATTAAATGATAAAATTCAAGATATGCCCAATGCATGGAAATATGCAGTTAGGAAGTGGAAATAGTATACTGCACGAGCGTATTTTTACCAGCTTAACGTGTCTACGACCCCAGATGCTATGATGTAATCGCATGATCGGCTCTATAGATATTGTTACATATTGTTTTACTTATTTATTTTTGTTACATTTTTCTTCTTTATCCTAATGTATATTAATTATCTCGAGTTTTTATGTTGATTTTAATGAAACCTTAACGTAACTTGTAATTTAATTTTTAATTTTTTCTATAGAACGTAAAGCGTTCTTTTAACGACATTTTTGTTCTAAAACGTCTTTATAACTGAATGAATGTAAGAAAGCCTGATGATGACTCTAATTAATCGAAAACGTTAGTTTATTAAAGTATTTAAGTTATTTTTCTCAACTGCTAGTCGTGCTTGTGTCCTTAGTTATTGAAATAAGAGTATAAGCAGTTTATATTAAGTGAACATAATGTCAATATAGTTTAGATAATTGTATAATGTTTTGTATTTTGTTCTGTGAATATAGAGTGAAAATTTCTAAGTTTAAAAATCTTATTTCGATATGATTTTTTTCATATAAAATTGTTTTTAATTGTAAGATAATAAAGACACATTAAACACTCAAAAGTCGATTTCCTTTTAATCGTTCAGACGCGGATGAGGAGAATCATAGATGAGAACAGATATACAGCATACGACCTCATTTCCAGATCCTTACAATACTTGACATGAGTAATGCGATCTGTATTCTTCTTTCACTTTCCATTTTATAAAACACAGAAGACAATTTTATTTTTTATTATGCTCTTTACAAGTTATAAAAACTCAGTATTGAAATTAATGTCAATATAGTTTAGATAATTGTATAATGTTTTGTTTTTTGTTCTGTGAATATAGAAGTGAAAATTTCTAAGTTTAAAAATCTTATTTCGATATGATTTTTTCATATAAAATTTGTTTTTAATATTGTAAGATAAAAAATACACATTAAACACTCAAAAGTTCGTTTATTTTAAATATTATCAGATTTGCATATAATAAAAATATGAAACTGTATAATACATAATATATTATTTAATGGGCAAAGCCTAGAACTTTGATGAATTTGAAAAACAATTTTTTTTTATAATTTGCTATTCTTCGAATTCTTAATATTGAAATACTGTATATTGCTGTAAAACATTATAATATGCTAGGTAATGATTATAGAATAGCTTGAGAGAATTGCTTTTAACATGTTAAAAGATTAAAGGTTATGAAGAAAGCATGCGGGCCCTTTAGACATAGTAGATGGCATTTTGAAATAATTCGCACTCAACTTGAACAACCTAGTTAAATACGGTATTAAATGACACTTCGGCATGCAACACATTTTATTATTAATAATTCAGTTATTGTCAGTAAAGTTACGATCCTAATTTATTTCATTAATGTTTTTACGTTATTATGTATTAATAAAAGTTAAGAGCAAAGTATAGTAAACGAAATCGTTTTATTTTGCATGGAAACGCTTAAATATGCAATATTCCTTCCACTCTCCATTGCTTAATCAACTGATGGAATAGTTTAACCGACACTGTAGCCTACACGATCAACAACTGAAGTAATTACTCAATCAGTTTTTGCGTATTGTACGAAAGCCGAACCTTTTCCGCTGGTGTCAAAACCTTTCTGTCATAGACTGTACATTCTGATTTTAATATTAAAAATGTGTATGTCACAATATAAATTTATATACTGTATATATTGCCCCTAAAACCAAAAGAATGAAAAAAAATTCATTGTTAATAATCCATTCTCTAACTGCCCCCCTGAAAAATCAAATTGCCCCCTTGTGGGGTGTGTGCCTGATGTTGGGAAACACTGTTTTAAGCTGTCCTGTACATGTGTTCCTCTAATTACAAACATAATTTGTAAGTTTTCTTCATAACTTGGGTTGTTCATAACTCAGAAACTACTGAAATAACTTTATATACTGTGTTTTGTAATATATTTCACAATTGTACCAATTGGAAATTTCATATTTCACAGATTTGAATAAAAAGTTCTGATTACATAAAAAAAAATTCATTTTATAATCTCCACCCTCTTGAAATTCTGCCATAATAGGATAACTGTATAATTTTGCGTAGCAGAATGCTGTTGTAATTAATATTATCATATTGTTTAATATTATTGAAGAGTTCTTGAAATTTTGTGAAATTTGAAAATGAAATTTCACATTTGTAAGTATGAATATTCATAATTAGAGGAGTGTGTGTATACCATGAACAAAAAAAAAGTACATTTACAACATATAAATTAAGTGAAATTTGTTTTAATTGTGATATGCTGTTTTAAAGATCTCAGTAATAATAAACAACAGTTTTAGATATTTAAAACTATTTCATTTTGTTTATGTATAAATATATCCGATGCTAAATTAGTGTTTTTTGTGCTCAAAAATACTAATTTAGCATCAGATATATTTATACATAAAGAAATCTATATATGATTTTTAAAATCTATTAAAACAATTTTAAAATTACATTTTTATGACAGAATATTAAGCTATTTTATAGGATTTAATGAACTAATTTCTTGGATGTAGTTTTTGTGTTTTAAAATCCATTTTAAAATATGTATTAACTTTTTAAATTTATATACAGGTATAGGTAGGTTGCTTATGACAGGGCTCCATTCTAATGTCTGTCATAAGTCAAGGACTTTTTTAATTCTTGATTTGTTTGATTTCTGTTCTAATATTTTCATAAATGAGGTTTCTATTTAACTTAAAATGGTTAAATTTGTTTTTTACATTGGAAAAATCCAACATAAAAAATTGTCGTAACTCTGATGTCCAGTAAGAGAAATAATACTAAGATTTTTTCTCTTACAGAACATCAGAATTACGACAATTGCATGTTTATTTATATAGTAAATCATCATTGTAGTTTGAAGACATCCCTTGTTTCCAGTTGGTTCACTAAAGTTAGAATTTACTGTACTTTTATTTAACCTGTCATTTTTTTTTAATTGCTAAATTTGCTAGTAAATAATAATACTATATACCGTATTTGCCGGCGTATAAGACGCACCGGCGCATAAGACGCACCCTCTTTTTTATACACATTTTTGAAGGATAAAACTTTATTACTGATCATTATAATGAATTTACAGTATTTTAAATATAAAGTAATACAAACAGCAAATACTTTCTGCAAATACCCAATCTATCTGGGAAAGAACACCTTTTAATCTTCTTCATCAAGACCCAGACACTCATCTCCAGAGTTAAATGAAGAGTCACTTGAAACCTCTTCTAAATCAGCATCTGAGTCCTCATACAACAAATTGTCCTCTGTACCATCCATTGCATTACTAATGCCACATTTCTTAAATGATTTAACCACTGTCTCTGTTTTCACAGCATCCCATGAAGCTTTGACCCATTCACAAACTTGAGAAATGCTAGGCCCAGCTGTGATCGTCGATGAAAGCGCATGCGCATTCATTGAACTCTACGTAACTAATATTCCCACACTCCGCAAGGAAACAAGAAAGAAATCGCATAACTCCGAATAGAGGAAATTTCCAGAAATGAATGTAATCAAAAACTGAGTATCGGCGTATAAGACGCACCCCGTTTTTCAGACCTATTTTCAAAGAAAAAAGTGCGTCTTATACGCCGGCAAATACGGTATATATTAAGGTGTCCCTTATATGACCAAAAAAAAATTTTTTTCGAATTTCAAAACGCATACCCACTTATTTTTTTGGTACTACTAAAACATACTTAAATGTAAATATCATGTTTTTATGACGATGAGAACCCGTGCCAACTCGATTTCAAAGTTTTGCTTAGATATTTAGATGATTTTATTTTTTTAAATTATTAAGTTCTTTTCAATGAGTGAATGAAATAGGTAAATAAACATAAAACAATATTGAATTAATACTTGTCTTTATTTAAATTAATGAAAACACAAATCTATTAAGGATATTTTCTTTTTAAAGTGGTTTTTTTGCAATTAGGATAGAGCTTTTTATGCTCTTGCACACAACGTAGCAGAAATTGTTTCTGCTCTTCCTCGGCGGTGATCAATCCATGAAAATCTTGCATCAACTTAATTGCCCTTTCTGCTGCATCATTTACAGCCTTCAAAGATGACACTTTTCTCTGGGCTTTCAAATAGGCTGTATTTCCTTTCCACAAAGAAACGCTTTCATGCAAAAAACTGTCGTCAATCTTCAAGCGGGAAAATAAGTCCATACTCCTTTTCGATACAAAATTCTCTAAAGATTTCCCTAAAACAAAAATTAATAGGTAGGTACAATTATTGTTTAAAGCCGTAGCATACAACGGATTGTGTGCTGACAGCTTAAGAGAAGACTAAAAAATATTATTACAATAAAACCTCACCATACTAAGAATTTAATATTTCTTCCTTAGATGGGAATGTATCTCTTTCCTATAATATCTTTATCACATTCTAAATTGGAAACCATTCTCATTTTCGTTTGGTCATCCACTTCGTCATCGAAGAGCCCTAATACAGCGGTTTCATTAGACAGATACCATAAGTGTAGGCAAAACTTGTCCAATACTGCTTTTGATATATTTTTATCAATTTTTTCATACTTTATTAATGTTTCAAAAACACAAATCTTGATATGGTGCTTTGAATGCCAAACTGCAGCCAAGCCAGGGCTTAACATAGGATACTGTAATGAACAAAGACACATCTTGCAATGCTCTTTTGTCCTTTGTGCTGATTTTAAACTGAGGTTGTAACAAACATATTTTTAAAGAATAAATAGCTCTTGACATCCATCTCGCTTGATGCATTGCACCAGGAGGCCTAATTTTCAATTTCTTTTCATAATCTCCACCCAAAAATATTACAGACAACTCGACAAGTTCACAGTAGTCATCTCTCATAATAGATTTGTTTAGTTTAGACCTATAAAACTTTATAAGTCCAACAATTTCCTCTTCATTTATATGTTTCCTTAGGAAATCAGGGCAGGTGTGGATAATATTTGGATCAATATTTTTCCAATTGTCTCTAAACTTTTTGAATAGAGGAATATCTGGGCCACTAGTGGCTTGAAGAATCTTTGCTTCAAAAACACTTGTCATCATGTTTACAAACTTATATTGAACACATGGAAAAAGTAACAACTCTCTTTCTAGTTTTTGTTCCAAGAGAGCACACGCTCCATTAAAACAACCTGTATTGGAAGCTGTCGTATCGCAGCACATTATTTGTACCTTGTCACTGAGATCCCAATCATGAAGTACTAAAAGAACAGCTAAAGCTTGCTCTTTTCCTGACAAACTGTCCAGTTTTGGTACAGCAAGAAGTTGTTCTTTGTCTTCATAAGTAATAACAATCGGCAGTCGTTCTTCCTTCGAACATTGGATGTCCAGATCAGGTAATAATTTACCATCCCAATGGACTGTCACGATTTCGAGAATATTATTCTGAAAATCAGTTTTTAAAGCCTCTGCCCTCACTTTTTGAGTCTGTGTTCGAACTCTTTGTATTGACGACTTGTTTATTGGAAATTCTTCAACACTGAGACCCATTGCTTCTATTGCAGCCTGAAGAATGTAAACAGAATCTTTTATACTCAACTGACATCTATCTAAAGCTGCAACTAACTTTGGTGTAACAAAATCTTTCCTACCTCTTTTCACACAAGTTTGAGACATTGTTGTCGCGGGATCATGCGACAAAAGCTCGTTAAGACTTTCGGTAAATTTATCTAACACAAGTCTTTCTTGGTGTTGGGATTTTTTTTTCCGTCAGTGTATATGTCATTAGATCTAGTAAACAACTGTAACTAGCCGCGATTTCATGCACTGTATGCTGTCCAGGTGGGAGTACCGTACTTAGAATGGGAGAAGGCACTAATAAATCACACCCTCTCTTAGCGTACGTGCACTTTCTCACTGAGATAAAGTAAACGAAAGCGATTTTCTGCAAAACTACTTGACGTAGAAAGGTCTGGTTTATTTTGGTTAGAAAAGGGATTTATTGCGGCCATTCGATTTCTAGCGTTTGTCAAGTACAGACAGTTTTTCACATTATACAGTACTGTATTTGTAGCGCATACAATAATGCATAAAAGCACTAAAAAACCATTAAGTTTGGAAGAGAAGCAGGAAATAATGAAGTAGATGATGGATCGAGAAAAAAATCCAAAATAGCTCAAAGCCACTGAATTTCACGAAGCACGTTATCTACAATTTTAAAAAACCGAAGTAAAATTGAGGCAGCATATGCCACAAATCAATTTGAACCAAAACAAAAATGAATGAAAACTGCAAAGAATGATGTAGAAATAGCTTTTGATGAAATGGATTAACGAGGCTCGGAGTCAGAATATGACTTTAACTGGATGGATACTACAGGAAAAAGCGCATTTCTTCGCTGATGCATTGAATGTGCAGGTCTTTCAAGTGTCTGCTGGTTGGCTTTACCGATTCAAAGATAGACATGGAATCATCTGTAAAAAGGTTTGTGGAGAAGACTGAAACTACAGACGCATTCTTACATGACAAATTACAATTTGTTTTGAAAGAATATAAACTGTGCGACGTTTACAATGCTGATGAAACGGCACTTTTTTGGAAAGCACTTCCAAATCGTACTCTCTGTGTCAAAGGCCAAAAATGTTCAGGCAGAAAATGCAGTAAAGAGCGAATAACTGTAATGATAGCATGCAACATAGATGGATCGGATATAAAATACCTTTGCTTGTCATTGGAAAATCAGCAAAACCGCAATGTTTTAAAAATGTGAAAACTCTTCCAGTGCGTTATAATGCGAATAAAAAGTCCTGGATGACATCTGAAATTTTCACAAAGTGGTTAAAGGAATTGGACAGAAAATTATATTGTGAGAAAAGAAAAATTTGAATGTTTATTGATAACTGTACTGCACACTATGAAGTGTCATCATTGAAAGCCATAAAGCTAATTTTTCTCCCTCCAAACACCACTTCGAAGTTGCAACCATGTGACCAAGGCATAATTCAATGTGTTAAATTTTATTACAGAAAAGAGATGATTCGACGAGCTATAGATGCCTTCGATAAAAAAATTTCCTTCCAAATCAGTTTACTGGAAGCATTGACCATTTTAAGGAGCCCATGGAAGAATGTTAGTCAAACAACAATTCAAAATTGTTTCTGTCACACTGGCTTTGCTTTAATAGAAGTAAAGATACAAGAAAGTTCCGATGAATTAAATAAATCGACTTTGGTACTGAGGATAGTCAGGAACGGGAACTTTTTCCCAACAACATAACTTTTGAAGATTATGTCACAATGGACGATGAAGTTTTAACAACTGAAGCATTGAATGAAGCTAAAATAATTGATTCATTAATGAACAGAGAAAATGAGGAAGATCAAAAAAGTGAAAAAAAGAGATCAAAAGTGAAAAGTGAGTTCAGAATCTGATGAAGAAGAAGAAAAATTACCATCTTTGTCAGAAGCCTCTGTTGCTCTAGACACTGTCCATAGATTTTTGCTAGGCATCGAGAATTCATTTAATTATCTGAACAAAGTCGATAATATCCGAGACTTTCTGAGAAAATGTTGGGAAAGAAACAAACAATCTTCGATAACGGATTACTTTAAAAATTAATTTAAATAAACCATAACTGTTTTTTTAAATCTTTTTTTTGTTTTTTTTGTTTTTTTTTAAATCTTTTTAATTGTTTTTTTAATGTACTGAATATGTTTGTTATTTTCTTTCAAACGTTCACGTATTTAAAAATATTAAATTTGAAATAAATTCTTATTAAATCTAATTTTGTTTTTTTTTTTTCCGTTTCTGTTCAGTAAAGGATCTATGGGATAGAACACTGTATAACATTAAAAATTATACGCATTATTTAAATTATGCTTCGTTCAACATACGTTTAATTTGGTTTATCGAGTAGCTGAGGTCATTTCCTCCTACTTATGAGGTCATTTTCTACTTATAATACAAACTATGTTTAGACGAACAAATTTGTCAGTCCCATAAGATTCGTCTTAATGAGGTTCGACTGTATTACAATATAAATTATTATTTTTTTTCAATTATGTGAAATGGAGTTATTTATTATTATTATTCTTTTTTTAGATAAGTACTTTAAATATATTTGTAGCTGATTCAGGAGTTCAACCATTATTAAGTGATGATCAGGTATTTGCTAGTCGTCAGACTGCCCGTCATGTATGTGTTGCTTTGAGAAGATATTATGAGACTCATGTAATTATTAAAGCAGAACAATTAGGAAGATCACATTCAAGAAATCAGGGTTTTTCACCACATCCCCCAATACCTCCTTTTAAAGTAAATATTCTAAATATTTAAGTATTTGAATCAAACAATAATTAAAATTCATATGAATATTTTAATATGATTATAATTTGAAAATATTGAATATTATTTTTAAAATTACTTGGGCTAGTTTGTTTCATATTTTAAAATTGTTGATTCATAATTATTTCCATTATTCTATGAAGAGAGGAAAATTTGTGAGGTAAGAAGAAATTGTGAAATTGAATTCTTGTATTTGATATATGCAATCATCAAAAGAAAATAATAATCTTATCCCATATTCTGAAAAAGATATAATTGTAAAAATCCTTTCATTGTCTAATCTAACTTTGATATATATCATTTATCATTTCTATTATTCCTCCTTTTATTATAGCAAATAATTTTTGATATAAAAAATAGTTTAAAATATTTTGATTTGTTAAAGTAAACATTGCTTATAGCAATTATAAACAAATATGATGGCATCTCCATTATAGTTTCTCTGTATTATTTAAATTACTCATAATTATATTGCATTATGAACTGCACAATTTTAAAGAACAAATGAGAAATATATTGTAAAAATTCTAAGCAGGACATGAAAGAATAAAATGATATATAAGATAGTCAAGTGCATTAGTTATAAGTTATATTCCAATTAACAGCACTTCAAGCAGTTAGTTAACACAATTCTTTATTTATAACAAACGTTTTCAGTGTACTACACCCTCATCAGGTTCTCTAGATTACATTACTCATTACATTACTACATTACAAAACATCGTTCTATACGTCGTTTCTGTTCTATTAACAATTAAAAAAAAAAAAAATTCTTTTACGAACTCATTCTAGTATTGACTAGTTAATACTAGTATTCACCAACGGGCTTTGTTCAAAACTAGTTTCAACTAGGCAAATCGGGTTCTAACTAACTTCGGGTTTTGACGGTAACATATATACAATATTTTTGAGCTATCAACATTGAGATCTAAGCTTAGAAGAATCATAACAACTTTCGATCAAGTTTCAACTGCTAGCTAAGTATTTGTTTACTAGCAGATATTCAGAATACAGTTGTACTGTTTTATCTAGTGATTTGTTTTATTTAGTCATATCTAATGTTTTATCGATACTATATCATCGAAATGTATAACACTTTAAATTATGTTTATTCAAATATATACCTCGCATCAATTTTTAATCAAAATAAAAAATTTAAAAAATCCACCCGAATCTGGTATATAGCTCTCTATTTTTTTTTAACGTATATTGTTTTAATAAATTTATTAATTTCAAATTATGACTAAATGCAAAAATATTGATTGCATAAGCTAAGGCTTTAGTGTCCTTTGTTAATTCTTAACGATATATTGTTTTATTCGTTGATTCAATTCTTTTGCAGATGTAATCAATATATTAAAATATATATTTCGGTTAGTCTTGTTTACAACTCAGATTAACATCATGGTTATTAATTTTTTCTTATAGTCACTGGATATACGGTAGAAGTAGCTAAATCTCTGCCATGTTTACTCCTAACAAAGTTTTCTCTCTGCAATCTATATATTTCCGATTCGATACATAAAATGATCAACAAAATTTATCTCTTCGTGGTCATTTTAAATATTTACATATAATCAAGGGTTGATAAGTTTTTTGTTAAGATTAAACATGACAGAAGTTTAAGTTATACTATATAAGTTAGCTAATGTTTCGTTTCATGTTTTTTTAAAGTAACTTAGGCTAAACTTCTACAACACTCATTTAATGCATTCATTTTTCATTGTTGCTACACAACAATTATCGTCAAACCTATATTTTGTTTCATTATAAAATTTATTTAAAAAAAAATCATTTAGTCATTTTACTCATTTGGTCATTATAATCATTTCAACTTTAAAAATCATGTGATTCAAAGATGTAAGATGAGTATTGTAATAAAGACTTACTAACAGTTGCAGATCCTCAAATCATCTTTAAAAAAAATCTTAATTAGAATGTTGAGAACATACTAATGACGATTATATTCTTTGGTTCTTTAATATTTGATCGATGATCAAAGTATTCATCAAATTGCAATTAATAATGATAAGATCATTTGTAAATAAGTCTGAATTACTTGGCGAGTCAAATGTCAGATAACTAGCAAATCTTTTATCTATTTTTTTTTTTTTATTATTTTCCCTGACTCAGACAAAGAATCTATGTACGATTAATTAATCATAGTAATTTAGATTCACTTAATCCAATTAAAATAATTACGGTATATAAATTCTTCGATATATATCTTATTATGAAAAATAAATAAAATTCGTCGCTAAAGTTCTAATGATTGGTTGGAGCTTTAGGATGGTTCAATAATAGAAAATATATCGATGATTATTAGTCTACATAGGTTTTCTGCCATTAGGTGGGATGTTGGCATATCTATCTGAAAGTATTATACTTTTTAATTAAGAATTCGCTTTAAGACGAATTAAGATTTTTTATACTTACTGAGAATCAAGAGTTCCCTTCAAACTACCAGTATAGATGTAAGATAATTTTTACTAGATTTCTCAATTCGTTGAAAATGATCTCTTAAGAGCTAGGCATAGAGAATAATTGGAGCTCATTATAGATAAGAGCCAAATGACTATTTATTAATATCTATCTATTGAATATCACAATTATAAACATTGGAGTTATAAAATATGCATTTAATATGCCAACATTGTATAGAAATTTCGTCCAAACACTAGGAATAAATATTGTTAAAATACAAGCAGCACAATCTTAATTAAATTTCAAATTTTACTATGATATGTTTGTATTAATGAAGGCTCTATTTTTCTATTACTTGTAGAGGGATTCAGTTATTTTCCTATTCCTGATGTTTTCAGAGATCTCTATCTTAGAACTGATCACTTCAAATAAACAATAATTATATTATTATATTTATAATCTACTTTCTATTCAATGCATATGAATTTGCCTTATAAACAATAAGCTCATCTCCATATGCAATTAAATATTAAAACAAATATTTCTAAATGAATAATACATAATCATAGTAATTATTTTTAGAAACAAAACATACTTAAAGTACATTCATAATCACTTAGATTAAATTTCTCATATCTCAAGACAAGATTTTGTCTTTTAAATTGATTATTAAAAATTGTATTAATTGTCTCTATATTTGTAGGAATTTTTATCAGATCTTCTTAATTATAATTAATTTGGAGATGGTACCTTTATTGAAATAATGAATAAAAATTTGTTTTGAAAAATTTTGACATTCAAATGTAACCTTACTGATTTAATAGCCAAAAAAATGAAGAGGTGATCGATCTGGTTAGTTGAAACAACTTGGATCATTGACATCTGTAAATTATCACGAGAAAAAACAAACACTCAGAAAAACATTTAATTTAAATTAATACTTTATAGAAACTGTAATTTACGTTTAACTAGAATTAAACATAAAAATATACTCATTATTCATCATAATAGCTATTATTAATACTAGGTATTGTATTATATTAATTTTAAGTAACATACAGTACTATATTCATAAGCGTGGTCTATTTATTTATTTTAATTCTTAAATGCACGCAAAACATATAGAGATAAAACATGATTTATGAGTTTACTAATGATTTTATTTTGCTGGAAATTTAAATGTAATGTAAGTGATCTATTTTTTGAAGTGTTAAGAACATAATAAAGATCTGGTGAAATAAATTAGATTCAATGATAAAATAAACTTTGACGTATGTATTCTATGATCGATATAAAATCACAAATCACTATAATTTTCAATTTACACGCATAACAGAGACTATTGCATAAAAATTTTATTATTACTATATTTTAACAAGGTAAGATTAATAAAAAAATTGATAAACCCTTTGGCGAAACGTTTATAAGTGTGTTCCAACTAAAAGAGCATTTAATAGCTCTAAATCTTTCAGACAAATTACTGATAACTTGGATTAATTTACGACAATCATTCCTTAACAAATCATCTGTATGTCGAGCGCTATAACTCGAGGCATTTCACGAATTATACCCGCAGCTTATTTATATCATATTATCCACTTTTAATTTCAAATGCCGCCCGCTAACGCTTTAGATAAGTATAAGTTTGGAGTTATGATATTTTACAGTTATAACAAAAGCGATATATTAGAGGCCTATTTGTAATTATACTCTATAAAATATGGCTAATCTAAATTTTTATTGATTGATCGCGTAGGAAGTAAGCGAAGTTACTGATAATGCAATGTTCATGTATTTTTGAAGAAGATAAAAAGTTATAACGTTAAATTCGTATTACTAAGCAGCGGAAGATCTTTGTTCCTCCTAAGCACGAATCCAAACATTTCTTTGAAACAGTATTCCAAGAAAATTATTCAGAAATATGAACACAGATTGCCATTGGATTTGCTTTCATTTATACCAGATAATTTATACGCTTATATATTCAATATGAGTTTAAGCGTACAGAGCGTATGTCTTTAATACAAACCTATTTCGCAAAGTTAACAAACTAAAAATTATGTATATTTTTTCTTTTTTTAATTATGAAATAAGTTTGCATTAATTAAGATTCTATTTGACATAAATTTTCACCTACTTTTACTTATTATAGGTTATTGCGCAATTTTATGACCGACTTTCTGGAATTTTCGAAAAAAAAAAATCACTTCTCGATTGATAAGACCGATGTCCATAGGATAAAAGTATCAAAAATTCGTGTTTCGAAGACCGATTGGCAACAAGCAGTTAATTCGTTTAAGCTTCTATCCTCTTCATTTAATACCTTGGTAAATTTACATCTTTATAGAATTGTAATGGAGAATACGAATTTATATTATGCAAATCATATATGCTATAATTTTTAATCATAAAATATTCATTATTTTTTCTTTTTTATGGGTATTTGCACAACTTTTATAATCAATAAGACTTATATAAGATAAATTAAGTTTATACTATAGGGATGCGTATATATATATATATATAGGGATCTATCAAAATCATTTCTTAGACCACACATAGCGAAGAATTCTTCTTAAACGGCAGTTGATTGGCTAATTTCGCTTCGTGCCCATTTTAGAGCATTTAATTACAGGTCATCACCGTAGATCTCAACAATGAACATTACACTCTGATGTATTTTTAATTAAGAGCTAATGTAATCTGTCCGCTTTTAATCACTCATAATTTGTTTTTATGGACGTGTTCTGAACATGCTTCGAGTAGATATTTATTTATCCCCATCATTCAATCAAAGATGAAAATTGTCATCCGAGTCACGTAATCGTCGACGGGATCGCGACTCGCTTCTATACAGAAACATTCGAAAACATGCAAAAATATTAAATTATATTAAACATTTTGTGGCCTATTTAATTATTTAAAAATGTAAAAATCAATTAATAATTCTTATTTTTTGTTCTACTAATGCTTATAGAATATTCGAGTCAAATACGCCAAGAACAATGCGCTTAGAAGATGAACACGCTTTCTTACGTAACATCTTTCAAAATATTATAAATAACAGCACTATACACAGTTAGAAAAATTTTTTTTTAGCAGTTAAAAAAAAAAAAAACGCGTAACATCTTTCAAAATATTATAAATAACAGCACTATACACAGTTAGAAAAATTTTTTTTAGCAGTTAAAAAAAAAAACTTTTAACAATCATAAATCCAAAACGTTTTTGACTAATATCTTAATCAACATCAGCAATATAGTCTGACAGAATGTTAAAAATTTCAAAAATGGAATAACATATTAGAACAAATAGAGAATTTTAAAAATTGCGCATGTGGTAAAGTAAGCAAAGCAACTATAATGAGCTAGTACATAACATATAAAAATGGTAATAAAAAGTTAAAATTTTATAAACAACTTTAGTGATTTTAACGTGTATTGAAAGAATGGTAACATCTTTTATTCATAAGACTTATTATATGACTAAAACAGAAAGCAGCATAACAATAAAAAAGTACCGTAATAGTACTATTACAGATACAAGGCCTCTTTTTTTTTTTTAGGAAATTTTACTAGGAAAACTGTCTTTTTAAATTGCTTTATATTAACTAACAATAATTACTGAATTAATTTTATCATTTAATCTTATTTTAACACATTTAATGCAAAATGTATAGCATTGGTGACTCATGAATGCACTACATTTTCTATGTAAATAAATTATTATTTTGTCTCTGATCTAGAATTTGATTTATAAATATTTTTAGGAATGCTTCACAGTTATTAACTGGGTTAATAGTATATAATTAAATTTTTTTTCATTTGAAAAATTTTGTGTTTTAATTTATTAGAATTTCTGTCAACCACTTATGAATGCATAGCATAATAGAGATGAACACAGTAATCAAAGTTACTGTATATTCCAGAGGTGGCCAAGCTTCATGTAATTAAGAACCATATAAGAGAATCTCAAATACTTGAGAGCCACAATCAGTTTCTTTTTGGATCAGAGAGAGCCACATCAGTCTTTTGGTTAATCTTAACAATGGTTTCAAAATTATTTATTATATATTTTACAAGCATTTATTTCATTTAGATGCATACTACATTTTATAATAAATAAACAAATTACAAAATATATTTTTACAAATTAGGTAGATATTTGCTCCATATTAACTATTGACTTTCATGCGATGGAGCCACATTGAAGATACCAAAGAGCTGCATGTGGCTCGAAAGCAGCAATTTGGCCATCATTGGTATATTCTATAGTATGAAAATTTTAAAACTATTTTTTTTATTAAACTTGTAAATATGTTAGAATATAATTTGAACATTTCATTTATATATAAGTATTTTCTTAATTCATTGAGCTGTTGATTTCAATTGAATATAATTGTTTGAAAGTTGTAATATACCAGGTAACTTAAAATGTTATGCAGTTTTTAAATATTTTAACATCATATTTTCAAAAAACTATATGGAATAGGTGGGACCATAATTTTTTGTTATAAGCAACATTTATTCCTTTATTAAAACAGCAGTAGAAAATTTTTATAACTTAAAGGTAAACAATGGAAAAATATTAAAATAAATAAAAACCATACAAACTTTGTTTGTTATCTGATAATTTTATGTATAGCCTTTAGGATGATTTTAAGATTTTTAACACAATTAAATTGATAAATTTATCAATACTAACTTATTTTTCTCTTCAAGTTCTTTGTTAACTTTCCTTTTGAATTTAGGCAATAGTTGTTGCAAAAGTTCTTTCACATCATTGCGATCTTTCAATTGATATTCCTGACCTAATGGATTTGTAAAATGAAATGTTGTTGCACTTCCACTATGTAACAGTACTTGTAATTGAACTTTTGATTTACCATCAGGAGAAATCTTTTGCACTATAAATAAAAAATAGAAAGATTATCTTTTGAAATTATAAACATATTTTAAAAAACTTTTTGACTTACTTTTAATATCAGCATATTTCAAACTGACAGAAAAAGTATCTTTTCCCTCTAGCATCCAAGCAATTCTTTCTGCCATTAAATAAAGGGTCCCATCGTTTTTATTATAACGAACATGATTAACCATTAAAAGAACATCTTCTGATGATGTAGCCATAATTCTTTAAATTAAAAATCATATATATATTAAATACTCATAAGATTTATTCACAATTTTGGTAAAAATCTAGTCACTGCCTTTGGAGGAACTCTGGCAATGTGGCATCTACAATGAGAGTAAATGCTTTGATAAGCCAAATGTTCATACTCAAGTTTTAGCAAAGGCAGATTCTTCACTACATTTGCAATTATCATTTATTTCAATCAGGCTCGGGAGCCACAATTTGGCCACTATTGATGTATACAATACAATATTCTGCAATTAAAATTACCAGACAGAGGAGTAAAATTATGGAAAAAATAGAGAAATTGCTTTCATCATGCCTTGATGATTTTCACAATCAAAAATACTCCTGTAAGTTTTACTCTTATTCAAGAGAATGCCTTAGCCTTTATGATTGTTAAATGTGAACGAGAGTGTTCAACTTCAGTTGTGAGGAACTAAAAAAAAAAAAAAAAAAAATAGTAATACACAATACTCAAGAAATGCAGAAATTCTATCTTCTAATCTTATCAAGATTGTATTTTATCTTGTATATATAAATAAAAATATTGAATGCAAATTCGTCCGCAGTTTCTTAAACATTGGATTTTTAATTATTTAGCACAATCGAATAAGATTCTTGAACAACTACCGTATACCTTTAAATTGGATAAATAATACATGATTACACATTGCAGTTTTTCTTCTATATATTGTACTACTTATGCTTGATTACACTTGCGTTTTTTAATATTTATTGGTTAATAAAAGCTCTAATAAGAAAATAACAAACCCTTACATTACCATTAAATAAATATTGAGGGATCAGATAAAATACAATCTTGTCATAAAGAACGTATTTCTTTTAACTAATACATTAGTTACTCACTTTCTGAAAATTCAAAAATAATTTTAATTAAATATTCTATTATTGAAATGAGAGACTTCCTATGTCATTTTTCGAACATTCATTGACTGTCCGGCAAACTATTTGGATGGAGTTTGTTCCACCATTAGATCCCCTACTATGTTAAAAAATAATATAAAGAATGATTTAAACATTGAATCACCATAATATTTAATGAAGATGAAAAGCCACACACCCAAATTAATAATGACAAATACTTGCCTTAACCACGATATAGTAAAAAAAAACAAAAAAACTTCGGTTACATGTCACGTTTCCTTGAAGCTACAATAATCTTAATTTGGAAAAATGCCGAAGAGTCTGACTGCCACACAATCATATTAAAATTCGTTAAAACAGAAAATATAGGAAAAATAATAATAACAGAAATTAAAAAACAAATATCAAAAGATGCCGCCGCGTGTACCGCCGATTGGGTTTTTTTTGAATCAACAGATGACGCCACATTCCATTCACTTAGAATACTATGTGACGGGGCGAAACAGACCCTTCAACAGGCTGCCCATCCCTGCGAAGGGGTCAGCCGGATTGTGGAGGACGGGCCCGGACCCCATGATAAATATTCTCAAGGGGTGGGACCCGAGACTCGAACCCGGGTCCTTCAGAGTGGAAAGCCGAAGCGTTTCCACGCGGCCAATCCGGCCGACTTATTGCATAGTGTAAACAGGATATTAGGCGGCCAAATAGCTGAGTGGTAACGCGTTGGCGTACCACGCAGAAGACCTGAGTCCTGTAACTTTCTGAAACGTTTTTTCGGGGTGTTGGCCCGGCCCGGCGATCTCTGTTCTTCACCATCCGGCACCCCTCCACGAGTATGGTGCAGCCTGTAGTTGGAAATGGCCCCGCCCCTTAGTAATCTCCCTGATTGGAAATGGGCGTAAAATAGTAAATTAAAAAAGTATGATCATCCCTGCGGAGGAGTCATGAGAAATATTTCCCTCTTTTCTGCAATCCGTAGAAAAGAGGGAAATATTTTTCATGGAGGACCAGTCCTGGACCCCATGATAAATATTTCCAAAATATAGGACACAAGAATTGAATTCGGTCTTCCAGAGTGGAAAGCTTAAGTGTTTTCCTGAGACTAATCCGGCTGGCAATCAAATGAGGTTATTTATTTAATTCGTTTTGTAAAATTAAAATTATTTATTCATGTTAGAATCAATAAAATTATGAATACTTGATAAATGAATGAATAAAATTTATTGAAAATATAAAAGCGGCATTTGTATGAAAAGCGCTTTACAATATAATGAAATGGGAGTTTTAATGCATTTATTAAATGAAAGAACCAAAGAAAATAAAGAAATGCTCAAAAATCATCTATGAATTTCATAAGTACAATTTGAAGATTTGCTTGAAAAAGTCACAAAGTTACAAAATATTTCAATACATTTTGCAGTTTTAATTTAGCACTTTACTAGATTAAAATTGAAAATTGTAAGATATCTTGCAATAAGGTGAATATCGATATTTAATAGATTACGCCATTAAATATGATTTTGATGATACGCATTATAAGCCCTTATTTTATTTAATTATTCAAAAACAAAAGACATTCGGAAATTAGCGATTTGTTCTTTCACCCATAACTGCTTGTTAATTTATATTCACTTATAAGTTGTATCATTCAAAAATTTTTGCATGTCAAAATTAAAGGAAATCAAGGCAACTTGCATATCATATTGTATCACAATCATGAAAATCTATGGTAACAATATATATGTTGATACCTGTGGTTGATACGAAATACTAGAATAAAATACAATTATATTTGAAAATATAGTTTTATTTTATTTAAGGCTTTTATTTATATTATTTGAGACATAGAAATGAGTTTATTTAATAGATTACGCCATTAAATATGATTTTGATGATACGCATTATAAGCCCTTATTTTTTTTAATTATTCAAAAACAAAAGACATTCGGAAATTAGCGATTAGTTCTTTCACCCATAACTGCTTGTTAATTTATATTCACTTATAAGTTGTATCATTCAAAAATTTTTGCATGTCAAAATTAAAGGAAATCAAGGCAACTTGCATATCATATTGTATCACAATCATGAAAATCTATGGTAACAATATATATGTTGATACCTGTGGTTGATACGAAATACTAGAATAAAATACAATTATATTTGAAAATATAGTTTTATTTTATTTAAGGCTTTTATTTATATTATTTGAGACATAGAAATGAGTTTAGAAATATTTAAGTTTAAAATAAATAAATGAAAATAAAACCAAATAAAATGATATATGAGTACATGTTTTGTATAAATACAAAACGTACTTATAGCACATATTTTGTATAAATGACCAATTGCAAAACCTTTGTTTTGTAATTGGTCATTTATTTCAGAGATTCGAGTATAAGAAATCACTAATTGGAACAATAAATAATTCACATTATATAATACAGTACGTAGATTGGGTTTGGTATCTCTGAGAGCAGTATACGCATGGATGAATATACAGTACGTTATGAATTGATTTGCTGTTAAGCCAACAATCTATAAGTTAAACAGATACTGTAATCTGGCTGTAATATACTTAAGATAGTAATCAAGTAGGTTGGTAGTTTGGTAGTAATCATCGAAGTTTGGTAGTAATATATAGATCTTTGGCTTTGGCTTAAAACCAACGATGCTTTTTTAAAACTTAATTATAAAAAAAATAAATCAGAAGAAAAAATTTAATTTATTTTATAAAAGTATAATGAATTATTACTTGTATTTTATTAATACGATTAATATCATGAAAACTATTTATAGATAAATAGGATAAATTGTTTTCATATATTAAATTATATTTTATTCAATTATTTTCTAAGTGACGTGGTTAAAATATCTTTGGTGTCGCTACTTGGACATGGCGGACTCTCTTGAAAGTAAGGAATTTCTATTTAATAACAAACTTAGTTTTGCGATTTGATTACTTCGTGTATAACTGTAAATCGTTTAAAAATGATAAACAAATAATTAAAAATTGCAAAATGGTTGCAATTGCGATTGATATAATTGTTATTTATGATCCTAAAAATTATTAAAAGATTAATTAAAATCATTAAATTAACAGTTTATATAAAATTGTTTATATTTACTTACAGATTTGTTATATATAATTAAAGAGGCAAGATTCTAGATTACATATACGTGCATACGTGATTCGAATTTGGGGAATTATCGAACTTTGTATTTAATACTTGTGATTGGGCAATTGATGTCTCGACTATATACTGCAAATAAACAATATTCTAAATTTGATTTGATCTGTAGTTCCAAATACATTGCTCTTCAAAAAACTGAATTTTCACTTCCCAACAGCAAAACAAGTATAAAATATCATAATTGGTTCTTCCAATATAAAATCCATTAATTTTTATAGATTGCCGATGTAACGATTCATTTTGAGAATTAAAAATATATGCTTTCTTGTAATCACAAACATCCAGTTATGAAATACCCAATATTCTTTTCAACATGTCATTTTATTTTCAAATTTCTTTTATTTAAATTCAAAAATTTGCAAAAGAAGTTTTATAATAACAAAGTGTTCTAGCAGCAATATATATCAAAACAATAGTTATTCAGTGATAAATAATAACTCAAAATAGCTAAGTTTTATTGAGAAAATTTGTTTCGTAATTAGTTATTTATTTCAGAGATGTGAATATAAGAAATTACTAATTAGAACAATAAATAATGCACATTGTAGAATACAATATGTTGACTGAGTTTGGTACCTCTGAGGTCAGCGTAATTTTCATTTAAAAATTTTGATTTACAATTAAATTTTGGAATCAATTAATTCTTAGGAATATATTATATTTGAAATTAGAGGAAACTTTGTGAGGATGTGTTCTAATATTCTATATTTCAAATGTATATGAAAATACAAATTTTTATCAGGCTCTGATCAAATTGAAAATGTCTAGAAAGATTTTGTTTGGAATGAACAAACTAAAAGTTTGTGCTATCCTAAATTGGCTACCTTTCTTATTTAACTTATGATTACTTCATTTATGATCATTATTGTTATAAGAAAGAAAAATTAAATTTTCAAAGTTATGTCTGCAGTTCTCATTTATAATAACATCATGTAGAAGTCATACATTACTTTAAGGTAGAAACTGCACAAAATCAGTGAAACTTAGTTTGCAACTATTTTTAAGTAATGCTTCTCTCCACATTACTCTTTATTTTATAGTTATGTAATTTATTTATTTTTCCTGTTATAATTTTTATATTTAAGATTGTTGATATGCATTATCTCTATTACAAGCAAAATCTGATTTTAAACCAAACTGGTTTTTCTAATATAAATTAGTTTTAATAAATAATGATCAATTAATACTGCAATTAAATTAGGTAAAGCTAATTTTGAATAGGATAAAATAGTACTACTAATCTTGTATTGATTAAACATGAAATAGGCAAAATTAGTTAGAATTAGAGATGTATGGACTAGACAGTTTGTCACATAATTTTTAGCTAAATGTTGCATTATCAACAAATTTCTATTTGATATTTTTCTTATAAAAATGAATGATTAAAAAGCTAAACATATTAATGTAATAATATAAAGATATCAAATTATATCACAGTACTATTTTAGTATACTAACAAAAGAAGTATATGATAATTTGTTACAGGAAATAAGTAAATAACAATAATTGCATTTTGAAAAACTCAAATGCACATAATTCTCAGTTTATGAGTTCTCACAATAAGTTTCTGGATTTATCAATTTTTCAAATATGAAGTATCAAAAATCAAAACATGAACATTAATTGCAAAAAGTAAATGCTAAACATTCATAAAGGGCATTTGAAATTATATATTTAATTATGCAATATAATATGACTGTATTTATAGCAGAAAGTCAAATTAATTCTTATTAAAGCAGTTTCAGGTACCAACCCATCATCAGTAACTACAAACTGGAGAAACAAGTGGAAAATTTTCCAATACACAATAACTTCTACCCCACCCATATGAGCATTAAATAATGTTCCTTTATTTCCTGACTCCAAAAATAAATGTCGTGTGCACAGAACCCACTGCATGAAAACTGCCAGGCTGTTGTTATTAAAACATTAATAGGGACCATTATAAAATAAAGGCATAAAAATATTAAAATGAAAAAAACATACAAAATATCAAGATAGAAAACATAAAAACAAATTAGATGCAAGTATCATAATGAATCAAGATGGAATAACTGTAAGATATTTATGAAATGACTTCTTTAAATATTTAACCAAGAATTCTCATGCTGCCTATAAATTATTTTATTTTATTTTTTTGTTAATAATGTCCTTATTAAAGTCTTATTAAAGATATGCTTTTTTATTGGAAAATCTTTTCCAGTATTTCCATTCAAGATTGTAGCTTGGCTCCACAAAACATTGATGTTATTAAGGTGTACAATATCAATAATAATGGTGTAAGCCTTCCAGTGATAATACCATTTTATCCTATCTTGTAGTTTGATGGTGATTCCTAAATGTGCCAACTGGAAACCATCTCCAATATTAATTAAAGAAATCTTACAGATCTCAGTCTGCTCTAATGTAAGGCAATCTACTCGAATGTAATGTCTTCATATTACATTAAAAACTGAATTATTACACATAATAAGTATTTTTAATTTATGCAGCTTTTCTGTTTTCTTTTTAAATGCATTTAACATGGAATGCTGGAAGAGGCTTTCTTAAATATGTCCACTTTGATTTAATTATTGTTTTCTGTAGGCAAGACATCATTAATAATATAATAATTTTTTTATGAATGTTTAGCAAAATTTTTTTTATGCCATACCCATGTTTATTGAAAGAATTAATAATAAATAGAAATTCTACTTGTAAATAAAAAAAAAATATGAACACAATCTGTAATCCCTCAAAACCATGACATTGATGCTGCTATGTTTGCATGCTTGAAGATCAAATGAATATGAATGGGAGAAAATGAAGGTTTTTTTTTGAAAATTCTCATAGCTTAAAAGTCATTCTTTTTAATCCAAACATCTAAAAAATGCACCTCTTCCTTATCATATTGTTCCAGTTCAAGCATGACAGCATAGTTATTGTTGTTACAATATTTAAATTTTTGGATCAGTAAGCTTGTATTTATTTGTTTTACTTATACAAAAACTCTCTCATTTGCTATGAAATTGGAAAAATCAAACTAGCAGCATAAGAAATGGAAGCAGTATGTTTCAGGCTACTATGGTTTTACCAGCATATTATATAAATAACTATCATTACCAATTCCTCTGGCCAGTCACATTACTGACTGGCCAGAGTGTAACAAAGTCAAATTTAGATCACTGCCAAAGACCAACACTATAGAATGTAATTTGATCTATTTGTTGTTTTACATAAACAACTATAAAAACTTTTTAGTTGAAGTAAAATTTTTAGTTTTATCTTAAATATTTAGATGATTTATTTCATTTAACAAAACAGAAATGACACTTATATTTCATAAATTTAATAAATTATTAAAACAGCAATAATCTGCAGTTACTTTATACTGTAACAGTGAAAAGTGAAAGAATTCCAAAATTTTCAAAAGATTTTAAAAATTTTATAATAATTATCTTAAACAAGCCAAATTCTACCCCTCCTCCTGCCCTAGAGTGAGCTATTTTTAGAATTAAACTGCCAATTTAATATTTATTTATTATACTATAATGACTCTATCTCTTATTTAATGGATGTAATATAATTTCAGCTATTTTAGAATTAAATTGGCAGTTTAATTCTAAAATAGCTCATTAGGGGTAGAATTTAGCTTGTTTAGGATTATTTGGATAACAACTCCATAGTTAGATTGAATTATGATTACTAATAATTGTAAATAATTATTTTTTAATGTGCTAAATTTTATATAATAAATAAATTAGTATTTGTTAAATACAATTTAAATGAAATTTTATAAAAATTTAATACATATTACAATATTATAAGTTTTACTATTTTTTAGAAAAAATAATAATAAATTAAATTTTTGCTATTAGAGAGTGAAATTTACTATAAAACACAATGTCAGTATCATATGTACATATAGACCAATGAAAAATCATATGGGAAATTCAATCAATAGAGTTGTAAACAACTCTATAAATGTACACCATTGGGTGGCAAACTATAATTTTGATGCCATTAGTATGACATATGGAACTGGGCTCTAACATGTTAAGACAATAGTTTGTCTGTGTGAAATCTCATCTACTTATTTATCGATAATCGTAATGAGGAGTAAAAATTCTTTAATATTTGTAAGATATAAATAATTTTATTATTATTGTAATTTTCTTGATTTTAAAAGCCATGTTTTCATTTCTTTAGATAAATAAATCATTGTTTCATCATGAATTATTGATTTTGTTGATCTTTATTTTATTATGATCAAATTTTATTGTTGAAACAGAACCTTGTTTTAACATTATGTCTATGGAAAATTAATTCTTGGTTTATAAGTTCTTACTTTAAGAGCTCACTGTAGGGATGAATTAGCTTGTAAAATTGAGAACTACCTGTATATAGGATTTAACATGTTTGAATATATTATAACTGGTAAAAAGAATGCCCCAAATGCCCCAAAAAAAAAATAGATGATATTTTATATTCAATTACTACTGTTACTATAATTATTAATATACTCTTTATTAAATTATTGGACCAATGCAGATAAATTAAGGATAAAAATACAACAAAATGCAAAGAAAATCTTACTATTTGGCTTTTGAGTTGTGTTTTTTTTATTAAAATAAAAAGATTAAGGAGACCGATAAAAGGGAGATCAATGAAATTGAGATATATATTTCAAGAAAAACATGATAATTTTAATCTTAAATATCCAATTCTAACAAGATAGTTACATTCTTCCTTTGGTAATAGAAAACTCAGAAAAGAAAAAATATGGGAAAAAGCCATTCACAAATGATGAAAAGCATGAATCGTCAGAAATCAAAGCTAATGAAACAGGTTCAAGTATTCTAAGATCTGAAGTAGAAAAAGCAATCAACACATCAAAAAATGGAAAAGCTTGTGGATTTGATGAAATTCCTGTAGATTGTGAAACTTCTAAATATGAATAATATTGATAAAATTGTCAACTTCTACAATAAAATTTATGTTACAGGGAAAATATCTTGTGACTGATTAAATTCAACCTTTATCACAATTCCAAAATCACATACTAAAGTAAAACCTGTGATGACTTCAAATTAATCATCCCAATGAGCCAAAGCTTAACATTTTTTAAAAAATTATCCAAAACTGAATGTACAAAAAATGTGATGAGATAATTGGTAAAACAGTTTATCTTTAGAAATAGATTAAGAACAAGGGAAGCTTTGTTTTGCCCGCAGATTTTGGCCCAAAGATGTAAAGATCAAAATATCAATTTATATATTTGTTTCATAAATTTCCAAGAGTCATTTGACAAAGTAAACACAACAAGCTAATTGAGATTTTGGAAAAAGTAGGCTTAGATAAGTCATCATAATTATAAAAAACTTATACTGGTGCCAAATGGCCCCAATTTCAGCTGATGATATAAAAAATGGGATGATTATATTAGAATTAAAAGAGGAGTAAAACAAAGTTACATTTTGTCTCCATTTCAATACTTACTCTGGTTTTATTTGAAAGAGCTTTAAACCATTAAAATCAATGCTCCATTAACATTTATACATATTAATAGATAGTCATGGAAGTAGAATAAAAACAAAAGTTAAAAAAAATTCAATCCAATTCAAGGATTGGTTTTTTTGCAGAAACCATTATCAGAGAGAGATATTTTCAATATCTCTCTCTGATAATGGTTTCTAAATTTTTCGACTGCTGAAATTTTTTTTAAATTACATTTTTATGATAGATAATTTGAATGGATTATATTATTAGAATTTGGATTATTTTTGATCCAGTCTTATTGATTCTGTATTCTATTTTATTATATTATATTAATCTCATTCCAGTTTTGGGATGAGAATTTTATTTTTGAAATTTTAAGTAAAAAGTAAAATTTTTGTATGATGAACTCTAAAATTTGTAAAAATGAAAAAATATTGTTGATAATATAAAATTATTGGTTAATTCTGTTAAAATAAACAATATTGTTTTTTATTTGTTCATTTTTTGCTTTATTTTTACTGATCTTTATGTAAAAAACAAGAAAAATCCATATGTAAACACCCTCAAGCTATTTGAAGGAGGCATTGTTTTATGGTAGCAAATTGTTTCCCAGGAAATTGCAGTTAAGCATATTTTGCTGTGCTATATGTGGTATTGGATGTAATGTATCAGCAATGCATCTGCAGGCCAATTAGAATAAATTAAAAAGAATATTATAACTGTTTATGTATAAAAGGAGACGATTTCTGTATATATTGGGTTTTTTTATATAGATTTAAAAATTTATTTAATTGAAAAAAACATTCCAATAAATATAATTTATTAATAATATTGACAATATTTCAATAAATTTATCTTATTTTTTAACTAATTATACAACAAATTTATTAATGAAACAAAATGTCTAAATTTTTAATGTTATGAGCTGATAATGGTTAATAAAATAATTGAAAGTACTTCTAATTGATTTGTTTTGATTGATTTTATTTGAACATTGTCTATTAACTGCTATTAGTTCTCAGAAAAGACGGTTTGTTTAATTTCTGGATAAAGACAGTGCAAAAAGTAACCTTATTAATGAAAGTTTGCATAATGCTTTGGTTTCTATCGATAATTTTTTAAAATATGGACTGATTTTCTTCATTCCTAGTTTATTCAGAGGCTTGTTACTATCCAAAAATAACAAATATTTCGTTGGATAGCTAAGATTTCTTACAAAAAAATTGTTTGCTTTGATCTCATATAAGGAACTAAAAGTTGTGAAAAAATAAAATTCAAAAAATATTCACATCAATAGAATGAGAATGAAAAATGTAATAAAGTATAAACATTTCAAAAGATTTTGATAAAAATTAAATGAAATTTTGCAATGTGAATTTTTTGCATATTAATTAGGCTTATTTTTTTTTTAATATCTCACAGATTTCAACAGGCTAAGTAGAAGTGAGGCATTAGGGCAAACAGAGAAATTATCATAAATATTTTTGTATTAATTTCATTTAAATATCAGATGTGGATAGAGTAACAGTATATGTGTCTTTTTCTGCCAGAATCACTCATATCGATAGACCACGGTTTTCGTCTCTGGGTCTGACGTCATTCGCGTCCGAAAGAGAGACGAGAGAGAGAGTGACCAGAATACAGTCCCTGTTGGTCTGCTTTGGTGACCTAATTTGACTCTGCTGCATATATCACAGGAATTAGATATGATGTGATATATTTTATTTATATTATTTATAATTATTAAAAGAGAGTAGAAAATCTGTAGCAAAACAGGTTATTCATAAGAAGTGTAGTTGATGACATAAAATAAGATGTCATAAATGATAACATCATAGGGAATCTGCAAGAGATAGCAAAATGAAATAAGAGAATGGGTTTTATCTCAAGAGAGAGAAATTAGACTGATTTTGAGATAGATTGATCCATAACCAATCATTGATAAATGAAACAATTGAAGAACAAGAATCAGTCTAATGTATTTTATATAGGTTTAGATATAATAATGAATTAATTTTATATTATTAAATGGGAAGTTGAAAAATTAATACAAAATTAATTGTTATATTTAAACCCATAATTTTCTCAAGCAATGCAGGTACAGATTTGTAGTTCAATTATAAACTATATTTTTAATTGAAATGAACTGTTGAATATCATTTAATGTTTCAGTTTCATTAATTGATGAAAATCCATATGACTTCTGAATTCATGTTCCAAAATTCTAAGTAATTATACATATTACTAAAGATTCCAGTATGACTGGAATCTTTGGCAAGATATATAAATATGTAAATTTAATATACAGGTTAACTCTGTACATCTGATTGGTTCCTGAATTTGCATTTTACTCAAACCATCACAAACTGAAAAATCATTATTTCCATAGATACAATATAATAAATAGTGATGCTATTTATGACAATTCATTTCATACTCAAAAAAATAAAAATAGAAGAAAAGTAAGTAATAATTTAGTATATGCCTGTTGAAGCATTTGTTATCTAAAAATACACATTCAGTATGAAATTAAAGCACTGGAAATACATTTGAAATTTCTTAAATATAAAAAAAATTATAACAAAAATAATTAAAAAATACACTAAAATAACAGTAAAATGAAGTGTAATGAACAATATGCATCCAATTTAAGCAAAAATTGCAAATTGCCCAAGTTTCATTGATAATGCAAATTTCTTGTTTTGAAATGTATAGATTCTGTACTGTACATTGCAGTAAATATGAATTGCAAACATAAATTTGAAATCTTAGAATCTGTATCACATAAAAATAAATTGTAAATACAAGTGATTGTAGGTCTAGGTATTGTAAATCAAGGGTTTTCTATACTCACTAAATTGCTATATGTATATTAATTAGAAACTGTTTAAATATATTGCTATATTTATCAATTTAATTAAATTTATGAGTATTTTAAAATATAAATATATCATATTAATAAATAAATAAATCAATTTCTCATATTATTATAATATAGTTGATCTATCAAGTACTTAACTTTGGAATGATAGTTTCATCAGCACTAATGATTTGGAAAGGACTTATGGTAGTTACTGGAAGTGAAAGTCCTATCGTTGTTGTACTGAGGTAATAATAAATGTTTTTCAGAAAAATATTAAACCGCGAATAAAATATAATCGAATATTATAATATTCACATGATATGATAAATTATCTAATTCAGGATATATGTTAATACGGGACACAGGGCTTTAACTTGGGAATCGAATATTATAATATTCACATGATATGATAAATTATCTAATTCGGGACATATGTTAATAACGGGACACAGGGCTTTAACTTGGAACTGTCCCGGAAAATCCGGGACGAATGGTCACCCTAATAATGATAGTAGTTAGATGCAGCAAGTGATGTTGAGCAGACTACATAGCAAGAAACACCAATAATTGATGGACAAAGAGAAATTAAACTGGCAAGGCAAGAGAGAAGACATTCTGGTAGGCAGTACAAATGATGGAGAGATGACAAAAGAGAGATAATTGGTTTCCAATAGATGCAAACTATACAAGATAAGTATATTATGGAAACAAAAGCAGGCATATCAGTATAAGAATGTATATATATTCAACAATAGATGAAAAAAGGGAAATAATAATGATGATGAACGATTTAGAAAGGGAAAACAAAAGCACCAGGCTATCTAGTAGTAAATAGAAATCTGTGATTGTGACTAATTGTAATGAATCTTACAAATCTTTGAAAAATTTTCCAATTTTTTTTACCCTATGTATAAATCTGACCCCCTTATTCAAAATTTTTTATTGGAAAAATTCTTTGGCTTATACACAAGTATATATGGTAAACACTGCTTGGCATACTGGTAATACGAATATTCCTCAGTTTATGAATTTTCTATTTAATGAAGAGCCTAATTATATATCATTTTTTTGTTTTGTAAAGAAAAAGTTTCATTTTTGTGAAGAAACTATTTCATTATCAATCAATTATCTATTATAATTTGTTTAAATCAGTGATTTTCTTACTTGTTTTCTTCACTGATTGAATTAATTATATTAAATTTACTGTATACATTATTGATTTTAGACAAAATTGGCTTATGCTTTCACTAGAGGATCTGGTATTGAATCTGGCACTTGGCATATACTGATAATGAGTATTTATAATGTACTTACTTTATTTATCAATGATATTGGAACTATATAAAACTGTTTAATTTCATAAAACAATGATTACATATTATTCATATTTTACTTTTTGATGTGAAATTAAAATAGAAATTAATAGCACAATAAAATTTGTTTTTCTCCTGATCAGTACTGTTTATCTTTATTTTGATTACACATTATTCCAGATGTGTAAATCTCTAGTATATTTTTTTTATCTGTGTATAAATTTGAACTAAAATGATATTTTATTGATCTATTAGAATATGCTAAATATAACAGATATAATTGTTTAAATAAGTATATTTTTTTGTGTTTATTAGATTTATTAAAATAATTACTGTAGTAAAATCTATAATTAATGAATTTTTACCAAATAGAATTAAAATCATCAATACTAACATCTAGAAAATAAAAATTATTTTTGCTAATACTTTAACAGAATGGATATTTTTGAGAATTACATAAATTTAAGGCAATATCTGATGAAAATTTTATAATTTTTAACTAATAACTAAAATTGCGATGATTGGAATGTTTATTGCCTTATTAGACTTAAATTCAAAGATTGCTTGGTACTTAGCAGCTTTGAAATTCAAAATCCAATGGCAAGAATTAGGCTAAATAGGTAATAATTATCTTAAACGTTTGTATTATAGTATCTATAATTATATTTATAGTAATGTTTTTGAAATGCTTTAACATTAATAGATAAAATTTGTTTCCTTTTTTTGTTTTGCTAAACGGAACTTACTTTCTGGATTACCCTCGTATATTCAACAATGGATGAAAAAAGGGAAATAATAATGATGATGAATGACAGAATATCTGTACCAAATTTCATAAAATCTGTTACTACCAAAATTATTGAGTATAGATGACAAATAGCATAGAGATCTTATAAACCTCACTTTAAAGTAGACTGTAAAAATAGCCAGTATTCTATTTGTTAGAATAATTATGGTACTTTCCTAGATTCATATCTACTTTATTATAAAACTATAATTAGAAATAAATAGTATAGGTTGATAATCAAAAATCTGGCAATCAATATTCCGGTTCCATCAGTTTTTCAGCATGAATGTTGGAGTGCATTTTTAAATTTACCACGTTGGTGCGCCATTGTTTTCTGGAGGTGCCGTTTATGTTTTGATGAGCCTGTACTCCATATTCAGATGTTTGGTCATGTTTGCAACCAGGGTTGCCAGATTGGCTTTTTTGACACCAAATGAGCTCTTTTTGGCTTTTTTTTTTAGACGTGGTTGGCGTTAGAAATTTTTTTAACATTTTGGTGTTTTTTCTAGCTTATTTTGCTTATTGGCATTATATAAAATCTTTTAACGTTTTTCATTACATAAGTACCTAGCAAAATCTGAAGTGCTTTTGTGGAAAGAATAGGTACAGTGGCTAAATTGGTATGGAAAGAACTGAATTATGAAAAATAAATTTAAGACTGTGCCGGTCTATGTATTGCCTGGCTAGCACTATTTGAGGGCCTGTGGCTAGATTTAGCCTGGTCAGGAGTAGATATGTCGGCAGAGTCTGATAACGTTATTCAAAAAGTTACTTCTAAATTAATATAACTGTCTGGAGAATTAATTTGCTCGTTGGCCACGGTGGTCTACGGTATGACGTTGGGACGTTAGCCCAAAGGTCCCCGGGCTGAGACAGATTTTTTTTCAGAAAAATTAGTTAGTTAAAAATTCTAGTTTAATTATTAATAGATGGCACCACTCATTGATTTAATAAAATAATAAATATTTATAAAATTACAAGATGATGCTAATTATTAGTTTAAATTAATTCAAATCATTAAAATTCCATTAAAGAATCAAGGGATTAAATATGGCAGATTAATTAGGATTATTTGAAAAATAAAATTATCTTATTTATGATTTTTTTTTAATAGTTTTTGATATTCCAATAATCTATGAAAACTGAAGGATACCTATATATAAATATCCATAATATATTTATTGCAGTCTATATTATACAGCACTGAAGCAGGAACAAGTTTATTCGAAACAGATCAAAACAAGACATTAAAGCATTTTTGGTTTGTAAAAGCCCTCCTCAGTGTAACATACAGACCAAATTAGAATTTTGAACTTTAAACAAAAATTTAAAGTTCCCTTAGCACAATAGCAAAAATCTTAATAAATTACTATGATTATACAAACTGGCATAAACATTTTTATTTACATCAGAAGAATTACATAGCAACAATGTACATCATTGCAATGTAATTTCATATAATCCTACCATAAGTATAAGCTAAGTTCCATTCTTCAAATTTCTTGATTTATATGTGAATATATATATTATATTATCACATTTGCATCCATAATATTCTATGTGAGTCTTGTAAACATACATCTGTTTGTATTTTATATAACAGATGCTAAGTTAAAAATTTTATATATCCTTTCTTAAATCAACAGAATACAAAAATAGCCAATCTAGTTCTAAAATTTGTTTGTGTTTGATAAATTGTATAATGTATTGAACTTATTCATCACATTAACTGTTATTAAATGACTCATTATACTGTATTATAATCAATAGCTAGCAGATTAAAAGAGACATCAAAAGGAAGAATAATTGTTTTTAGTAACAAATGAGTTTTTTCTCTTTCTTGATAATTCCATATATAAGTCACATTATCTTCTTTCATTTTATTTAATTAATTAGATTTTAAATAAAGAACTTCTACGATACAATTAATTTTCATTTTTAAACATAAAATCTTCTCTTGAAAGTATCTTAATCTGCAAGTAAGCAATAAGCATTAATCATAGAAAAGCAACAGAAGAAATCACTGAATTAATATATCTTATAATAATAATCGTGTTTTCAAATAAATCAATGGTTAATTCATATTAAGTTTAATCGATGTCATCATCAATATAGAGAAACTGTATTTAAATTATGGGGAGAAAATTATTTTTTTTCTTGAACTGTTTTACTTCACAGTTGCTGTAATTTAAACACAGCTTCCATTCAACTATAGTAACATCGACTCAAAGTCTTCATACTGGGCCCAAGATTTTTTCCATCAAAACTTTCTAGAAAGGAACACAATCATGCTATGTACAACTGATTGCTGTAAGTGAATAATTAATTAATTTTCCATAGAATAAAACGATTGATTAATACGTCTAAATAATGTAAGATTATTATATGGTTCACCTTGTTCCTGAATTTTTTGATAAATGCAATTTCTTGCACCAAAAGATAGACATTATTCAATAATTAAACTATGAATTCAATTCTAAAAAAAGAAAAAAGAAAAAAAAAAGAATACAAAAATATAGTTATGCAAAAATTTGTTTTTAAATATTAAATTCAGTATGTACAAAAATATATATGAATGCTAAAAATTATTCAATAGATAATATGCAAGCAACATCTTGCATACACACTTCATACTCAGATTTGTGATTGTAAACTTCTGTTAAAAGAAAAAGAGTATTCCCAGAACAATGCTAATGTGGAATTTAATGATTCAAAGCATAATTGTTTTATAATGTTGATGCAAACTGTTAATAGTATAATTATACAATCCAGTGGACTCTCAATGTCCATAGTCTTCCCAATCTGACATTTCTCATATGCATTGTCCACTATTTCTATATCCATTTTTTATTCTCATATTCAATGTCATATTATTATTTATCTCAAGCCCACTTCAAGAGAACTGACTCAGCATACCTAGTGCACCTATATACTGTGTGCATCAGTATAAATTCACAGTTAGTGATAGAAAGGTACTCAAATTATTTTTAGTTGATTTTGTACTGTTTCTTTATTTCTGAAAGACTGATCTGAATATATAATCACTTTCTGTAAATTCCAAGAGGAGACACCCCAAAAAATCCAGGAAAGGATTATTGAGCTGGATAATCAGTTAGGTTTGGAATTAGCCATATGATATTGAACTGTTAGAGGCACATGATGAACTCCACATTCAAGAACTAGTTCAGTTAAGGGAATTCAAGAATCTAGAGAAATCACCTGATGAAGAGTTAGAGAAAAAAACTAAGAACTTCGATATTGAAGAATTTCTTTAAACATTGGGAATCAATAAGGAGCAATGAGATGAGGACCTGAATGAAGAGAGATTCTCCAAAATCATTTAGGATGTGTAAGCAATCTTCATTACTACAAGGAAGTTCTGAATGAGTGAAAGAAGACAGTAATGCAATCAATTCTAGATTTCTTTTCCAAGAAGAAGAATTATTCTGCTAATGATTCATAATCTTCAACTTCTGGACTTTAAGTTTATGATATTTAAAAAGAATGCAAACTGATATCTATATTGCCTGTTTTAATCAAAAAAATTATGTTAAAGTAGTCTTTATTGGTATTCATTTACTTGAAAACTAAACTTAGTGCTCAACTATATGTCTTCCCTGGAACAAATTATTAATATAACATGTAAGTCTATTGTTCCATATCTATCATTTTTTTATCTGTCATATTTTTAAGAAATCAATAAATGATGGATATCAAAGGCCCACTCTTTATGTAAAATTTTACACTATTAAAAGTTTGGTGTATCATTGTTTATTGCATGTTTATTTATTATTCCTCACAATGAATAGCTTCAATCTTATTTATTTTTAGTTTATAAAATTTATTTTATTTAAAAAATTAAGTTATCATATGTATGGTTAAATCTTATTTGTTTATAGAGAAAACAGATGTTTTTAAAAACAAATATAAGCTGAAACACCAAATGAGAAAGTTATTAATAGTTTCTGTTTACTATAGTTGCTCAAAAAAATACTGTTATAAGTCTATCAGCAGATCAAAAAGTTTTTAAGCATAAAACTTTTTAAATTGATAACTAAGTCCCAAATCAAATAAAATAAAATCTGAACTAGCTTATAGGACCTTAAGTAAAATTAAAATGCAGGAGTGCTTTCGGGCTGGACTGCCCCTCATCAGCTGCACAAAGAAAGTGAGCGTTAGTAGGAGAACTTGTCCAAGAACGGAACATCTGTGAAAACAAGTGTAAATCGTAATTTAAACCCCCAAGTGTCAGGGGAATGGTTGGAACAAACAGGTTGTGTAGATGGGATAAAATGTTAGGCAAAAGGGGGGGCAAATAGGGTGATACCAGATACAGAAGTTTACATTTGCCTAACATTTTATCCCATCTACATAACCTGTTTGTTTCAATCATTCCCCTGGCACTTGGGGGTTTAAATTACGATTTACACTTGTTTTCACAGATGTTCCGTTCTTGGACAGGTTCTTCTACTAACGCTCACTTTCTCTGTGCAGCTGACGAGGGGCAGTCCAGCCCAAAAGCGCTCCTGCATTTTAATTTTACTTAAGGTCCTATAAGCTAGTTCAGATTTTTTTTCATAAAACTTTTTGACCTATTTATATTAAAAACTTGATTATACTTTTATTAGACTTTTGATTCACTTATAGACTTGTAATGGTATTTTTTGAAATTGAGAATTTTTTAGCATTCTTGGAATAACTTCACTATGATGCCATTTCATTCTAAAGATAAATCATGATGAAAATAGTACTTTTACATGGTTCATTATAAAGCCTGTTAAAGTTTATAATTTTATTTAAAATTAGTATTACATTTAAAATTTAATTATTGTTAGTGAGAATACTAGCATCACAGTGACCTGCCAGAGATTCCTAGGCAATGCAAGATATACTGGATAACTTTGAATAATACTGATATTCTTAATTGCTATTTTATAAAGTAAATCTATTAAATAATTGGCATTTTAATAATTTTTTTGTGGATTATCTTAAAATTATTACATTAAATAGTGCAAATAATACATTAAATTTTAGATAATTTTAATTTTTTTTATAAAAATAGTATTAAACTAATCAAATGTGTTATTGAATAATTTTGGAATTAAGCTTTAATGTATTAATTTTTTTAAATAATATATTTAAAAATGAAACTAAAAGTATTAATTGCCAACTTAGAAATGATAAAAATTTATTAAATTGATATCTGATCAAAACAAAATTTTTATTGGATTCTGTTTTCTAAAGATGCAAATTTTGTAAGTTTTCTTCAAATAATATAAATACAACAAAAATTTATTTGCATTATATAAAATTAAAGATACTAATTAATAACTTAAGTACACACTAAATAATAACTTACAATAGAATCAAGATGTTTGAGTTAAAATTAATTAAAGCATTTAAAACATCTGTTAGACAACATCAAAACTGCCCTATGCATTTGTCTGTCAAAGTTAAGGAATGTTTTAATGAATCTTAAAAATATGTCAGTTCATAGATTGCTGAAATAGAATTTAAATCTGTATTATGCTCTTTATATGAGAATGTATCTGATAAACAAATGCTAATTTTTTGCATCTTTATTGGACAGTGAATTTTCATTTGAATTTTAAACAAAAAATTTATAAGATCCCCATTTCATTCTTATTTATAATTAAAGTTTTTCATATTTGGTAATGAGGATATTTCAGAAATTATTAAAATATAATATCTCAAATGCTAAAAGTTAACAATATTGGAGAACTAAACAGCTTGTAAAACAGCAATTAAACACTGCTTTATTGATGATTAATAATAAAATTAATAGAATCTAGTTATCATTTTGTTTTTCAAAAATTCTTTTTAATTTCTATCTTCATTCGTAGAAAGTAGTAACTGAAAAAAACCTTAGACCAAAAATGATATCAAACTGTACTTATTTTACTAATACAAGTAGTTTTCCATTTACAGTTTGGTTATATTTTGATAACCACATTATAGGTTGAAAAAATTGTAAGTTGAGATGACAATAGTAGTAATTTTAGTAGTAACGGTAGAAAATTGAAGACCAGATCCATCAAAGCGATAAGTTGTTCAGATATGATTTCAGATCCTCCAAGTGATAAAATCATGTGGAATTGACCTGCTCTCAAGATATAAATTCATTCAGAATTGAACCCAAATTCTTCAAGATTGTAGGCAATTCATGTTATTAATTGTATTGTAGACAATTGCTTTGCTATATTTTTAATAAAACAAAAAGGTATTTTTAGCCATTATGCTATAAAAATAGGAAAGTTCAGACTATTGTAAAAGCAATTGTAACATTGGATTATCATAAGTCAAATGATTGCAAGTAGGAGAGCAATCATAATGGCTAATAAATAGAGTTTAACTTATTAAACAATGATAAAACAGCACTATTCGCAGTAAAGAAAAAACTTTTATTCATAAAACTTTTTTTTCTTTACTGTGAAGTAGTGCTGTTTTATCATTGTTTAATATATGAGTTTAAACAGTTTGCCTGATAGGTTTCATAAGAGTTTAACTTTTATACAAATATTTCTTGTATTGATATAAGACAAAGCAATCTTCAAAAAATTATAGATTAAATGGAGATAGGTGTATTTTGCAAACTGTCAATGATAAAAAATTTTATACCAATAGAATAAAAAAATTTATATACAAATTTAAAATTACAAATTAAAAAAAATCTTTATATTCTTTATTAATTAAGTAATTGTTAATTAATAGTTCTTTAATTTTACTATCTGATATCATGGTACCATGTACTTTTGTTCTTGATCATTTAACTTCAAAATTTGACTTTAAATTTAAAAAAATTTCATGAATTTAATGAAATCAAATTTATATAACTTTATTTTTATTTGAATTTGAAAGTTTTTAATAAAAATGTTATATTTTATATTACAGCATTTATTCAAACAGATGGTGAATTAGGATATTTAGTTGATGGAGTATCTATTCAAATGCATCAGGTAAGTTATTTTTTACAGGTAGGCCTTGATTAGTTCGAATTCGATTAGTGTGACTTATAAAATTGATACCGTTTTTCGGTTAGTGCGAGAAAATATTCGATTAGTGCGAGTTTTAAGCACAAACCAGTCTTACTAACAAAGCTCCTTTTATGATGTCAATTAACAAATTATCATTAATTTTTGGTTAGTAAAACCAGACGAGGAGCAGTCCAAGAACGGTCACACGATTTTAAAGGGGTAAAACATCAGAAAGATGGGCTTTTTGCCGTTAACTGTTTAACATTACTGTACTATTATTTAGCTTTGCTATCGTATACATACTGTAGAGTACAGAATTTTCTCTTTTAAAAAGTATCGAAATGGATAAAAGGAAGAACACTTTTGATGATAAAACAGGAAACGAAAAAAAGAGAAGTGATTACGCTACAGCAAAAAATGGATGTGATTGAGCGACATAAAAGCATTCTTTGTTAAATTTTTTTAAATAAGGATATCTTTACAAATTTATTTGCCTATTATATTGCTGTACTACCGATATTATTTATTTTCTTTTGTTTATTATCTGATTTCTTTATTTAAAATAAAACTTGTGAAAAATATTTGTTTTTGTTATCTTTTGGTGTCGTATTCTGCTAATAAACAAATAGAAAACTTGTTAAAAATTTCTCATTGGTTCATTAACTTCGCTTATTAATGCTATCTGGAACTAATTTACTGATTCAATAAAGTTGCAATGCTTAATTGCAAATCGGCCTATTCACTCAATTCTCGACCCAGAATTGGCGGCCAGGCGGCGCTCAACTTCCGCTTTCGATTCGCTATTTTAGTTTTGATTTGGCGGTTGGTTTGATGATGATATGAGACGCAATTCCTGGTAAGTTATTAATTTAGATGATGAACAATGATGTAAAATATGAAAATAAATATTTCTTAAACAGTTAGTGTTAAGTTTATTGTAGTTATTCATTGTGAAGTTAGCTAATGGCCAGAATCTCACAAAGCAAGAACCAATTACCATATTTTCCATAGAGTTAATACTTCGATTAGTGCGAGAAATTCGTGGAACCAATTATTCGCACTAATCGAGGCCTACCTGTATTTAAAATTTGATACCATATTAATATTTCAAACAGAAATTTTATTGTTTTTAATCTGTGTACATTTTTAATCCTGTTCTATATAATTCTCATAAGTAAATTAGCAAAGTGAGCATTGTTTAGGTATTTCTGGTTCACAATGTTTCTTTATATGAACAGACTTGAAGTACATTTTTTTATTTTACATTTTTTAATGTTAATACTTGAAGTTTGAAAATAAAACTTTTTTGAAATGATCATTAGCATTTTTGCATTGAAGCAATACCATTATGCCAGTAATTTGATACTATTGTTTGTTTATACAATTGAAGCCACTTATTAGAATCACTTTGGGACCAATCTATTTTGATAACAATAACCATGATCTATTTGATAACAATAACCAATTGATAACATTAAGCAGTGCATGTCAAAAAAGTATAATTTTCGATTTTTTTTTATAATATAGTATATTCTGTACTTTTCTATTATATATAGTGTAATCTCGATTCATCGTTTTCGTCAGACTCCCGAAAAAACTTTGAATACGAGAAAATGATAGATGCGGGGATATAAAAAATAAAAAAAAAATAAAAATGAAAATTAGATTAAAAGATAACGTTAATAATAATAATAATACAAAGCTCTATAACTGATCGACCAACACTTATTGAATTTTATACTGTAAATTATGTAATCAATTAAGCGAAAAAAATGAAATGAAATGATTTACTCTTAATGTTGCCAAATTCCAATTTACAGAAAATCACGAACTGGAAACAATAGAGAAAATTCTTATATCAAAAATAATTTTTAATTTTTTTTTCAATAAAGAGAATTATAAAGTTGCTAAATCTCTATATCAGCAATTTTAAACTATATAGTTTGGTTATCAAAAAAAAATTAAAAATTGCCAGATCTGGCAACAGAAAGGCTGTGCCATTTGTAAGGCAAGACGTGCAGTGAAACCATCTAAAGGCACTGTGAAGTTTTGAAAGCAACCATATTTGTCTGTATGAATTTTATTAAATTAAAAACTTACATCGTTCTAATAATTATTAATTAAAAAATGTACACAAATCATATCTTTCCATTTAAGTCGAATCTGCATTATTTAAAATGGAGGACAAGTGTTTATCTTTGGATTTTCTCGATTTTTGCCTAAATTTCGGTGAAAACGAAACAATAAATGAACAATTAACAAATAATATTGTTTATTTTAATAGATTTAACCAATATTTTAGTATTATCTGCGATATTTTTTTAGTTTTAAATGTGATATTTTATAGAGGTATATCTTTTCTGATGACAATAACCGAAATTCTGTTACTATAAGCGAAGTTTTCATAATGTATTTTAATATGGATGCTTTGGGACTGTAAATTTTTGATAACAATAAACACTTAATAACAATATCTGCGATTACAATAAGCAGATTCTACTGTATTAAATTATCATTCTTATGGGATAACTTTATCACTTCTGAAACTTTTGCTACAGTATAAATATCATCTGCTGTTATTAAGCAAATTTTGTTATATATTTATCATAATTATTCAAATAATATGCAAATTATTGAGGGGAAAAATTAATGAATATTGTTTTTGTGTGTGTTTTATTGATAATTATTTTGAAAATTTATTATATATTCTGTTGTTGCAAAAATAGCATATA
>AYEL01064761.1:0-11739 GCA_000484575.1 Olivierus martensii | reverse complement strand
TTTATCCAAATAATTGTCTTTCCGAATATATATATATATATATATACTACCTCGCTGCCATTCTCGATATGAAATCTTTTTTCAATTTAAACTTCAAAAATTCACGTTTATCCAAATAAGATTTCATTCTTATGCTCGAGGGAATATATAAAAAACTCTATATATAGTTTATATATAATATATGGCGGCAAACAAATACGGTATATTTATATTAGCATATTAGAATTTTAAAAAATAAATCTGTAAATATCAAAATCATAATTACCAATATTCAAAATTTAAAAACTGATATTACAGAGTGTTATCTATTTACTTAATTCATAACTAGAAAGTCTGCCTGGCTTGAAATATTGAGCACCAATATTCAAAATTTAAAAAATGATATTACAGAGTGTTATCTATTTACTTAATTCATAACTAGAAAGTCTGCCTGGCTTGAAAGAGTGAGCAGAGATTAGTTTTTTTCAGTTCAGAGCGCTGTAATCGACCCATCTCATTCGTATACTTCACCCCTATTCTTAGTCAGAACGGACGCGTCCATTTTTAGCTTCCACTATGCAGGTCCGAACTGACAGACTTTATAACCGATCAACTTCCGGTAAGCTCAGCCCCTGCGAAGTAGCTGACAAACTTTTTGGAACGAACTGTACATGCCGGCTAACTCGTTGTTGTCAAACTGATCCAAAAGAACAGTGTACCATTGACAAACTTTTTGGAACGAACTGTACATGCCGGCTAACTCGTTGTTGTCAAACTGATCGAAAAGAACAGTGTACCATGTTGAACTGGTTAAACGAAATTAATCAACAGTCAACGGCGCAGTTTTTCTGCAATGAGGTTGCAGCTCTTCTCCTTCGCCCCGCCCGGGCTTCTGATTTGTGACCCCAAGTGTCTTATATTACTTTAATTGCCTGAATTTCGCCTACGTCGTAGTGTAGTTTTTTCGAAGGAGATAATTTACACCCTGTATAAAAAAGTTTAGTTTGGTACGACTGCTTTAGGTGCTCTGTCGGCAGCCTGAGAACTATCTATTGGACATGTTATGTGACACTTCAGGCCTGACGGTCGGGTTCTTTTCGATGCGGGGCCCGTGACAAGAGTCACGGATATCACCCCCTTTCGGCGGCCCTGATGGAAGAGGTCATTTTTAATCAGAATAACCAGGTACGTGGTTATCCAATTGTTAATGGTTCAAAAGTTATTTCAAAATTTGTGTTTTTCTTGAAATCACCGATCAATAAATAAAATTATTTATTTATTGAAAAAATATGAATTATTTGGTTGATTTTTTATTTTAAGTATGATTTTGAAGAGTTGTAACTTTCTAATAAAAGCATTTTTATGAACTCTGTTATTTTTTTATCAAATATCAAAATTTGTGTTTTTCTTGAAATCACCGATCAATAAATAAAATTATTTATTGATCGGTGATTTCAAGAAAAACACAAATTTTATGAATTATTTGGTTGATTTTTTATTTTAAGTATGATTTTGAAGAGTGTAACTTTCTAATAAAAGCATTTTTATGAACTCTGTTATTTTTTTGTCAAATAATAAAAATGGTTTTTCTGAACCAGAAGTGGATGATCAAATGAAGTAAGATGGGCGGCCGGAAGGCCGAGTGATAACGCTGTCGGCGTACCAGGCAGGAGGACCCGGATTCGCGTCCCCGGTCTGATCCCAGAATTTTTCGGGGTACTAGGATCGGCCCAGTGATCCCCGTCCTTCACCATCCGGCCCTCTCAACGGGTGTGGGTGCAGCCCGTTGTTGGAACTGGCCCCGCCCCCTTAGTAATTTCCCTGATTGGAAAGAGGGCATAAAATATGCAAAAAAAAAAACCGGCCCTCTCAACGGGTGTGGGTGCAGCCCGTTGTTGGAACTGGCCCCGCCCCCTTAGTTATTTCCCTGATTGGAAAGAGGCCATAAAATATGCAAAAAAAAATGAAGTAAGGTGATGGGAGAGGCCATTGTTAGGATTATTCAGAACAGAATTTTTTTGCAACTAAATCGTGGTTGTTAAAAAAAAATACATTTTACAATATTTCGAGAGTTTAAACAGCAATCTTAATTCTCGAAATTTTGTAAAATTCATTTGATTGTTCGGATGAAGTAATTGAAATAATAAAATATGTAAAAAAGTCATTCAGACTTCTCATGATTCAGGATGGGATGATGAAAAATTCAATTTCTAAAAAGATAGCAAGATTTGTAATATAACATTTTTCTCAGCCAGAAAATTAGAACAGTGGGGTTTCTGTCATGCAATAATGGTAGAAATAAGTTTGGGAAATCTGCATGAAACTCAATTAATAAGGAAAATAACTGAAATATATACTGAGATCAGACTACATTCATATGCAAAACATTTAACTATAGTCCCTAAATAGATAGATTAGCGCATTCTTTTGCGCTACCAGACGCCGCCAAATCGTCCATTTTATATCCTGTTAGATAGGGAGTTATCATTGCGTTCATAGGATTTCTGATTATTTTTTAAGAACGTGCCTTGTTATAATGCTGTAAATTATTCTAATCGAACAGAAAAGCAAATCGTCCATTTTATATCCTGTTAGATAGGGAGTTATCATTGCGTTCATAGGATTTCTGGTTATTTTTTAAAAACGTGCCTTGTTATAATGCTGTAAATTGTTCTAATCGAACAGAAAAGGTCATAGATGCTTTCTTTTGCCACAAGATAAAAGAAATGAAAGATAAAAAGAAGTGATTACAAAATATTAGAAGGAAAACTTTTCCAAATACGATCTTCGTTTGCCAGGTAAGCAACTGCTGTATTTATAAATTATCAATAGAAAAGATATATAGTATCATGGCTTAGTTTTCATAGTTTCTCATGATTTATTTTTTTTTGTTAACTAGATGACACCACTTTCCTCAGGGAGAATACTAAGTGACGGGGCGAAACAAGCCCTTCCACAGGCTATTTGAGAATACTAAGTGACGGGGCGAAACAAGCCCTTCCACAGGCTGTCCACCCCTGCTAGCGGTAAATAGCTATTTTTATTTTTGGCCAACAGATGACGCCACTCCATTCTAGTAGAATACTATTTTTGTTAACAGATGACGCCACTTTCCATTCAGGGAGAATACTAACTTTGTCAACAGATGACGCCACACTCCATTCAGGTAGAATACTATGTATTTGTCGATAGATGACGCCACTTTCCACTCAGTAAGAGTACTAAGTGGCGGATTGATAACGGTTGATTTTTTTTGTCAACAAATGACGCCACATTCCTTTCTGGTAGAATACTATGTGGTGACAAGCCCTTCCACAGGCTGCCCACCCCTGCGGAGGGGTCAGCCGGATAACAAGCCCTTCTACAGGCTGCCCACCCCTGCGGAGGGGTCAACCGGAATTTGGAGGACGGGGATCGACGGGCCGGGCCCGGACCCCATGATAAATAAGTTTCTCATGATTATCGATCGGCAGGAGGATATAAAATGACGGCTGAATGCGCTACTCTATCTACAGACTACATTTAATCTTGCTGATGAGAGACATCTGTGAGACAGAAATTGAATAAGGCAATTCTTTTTAGTAACGTATAAAGAAAGCTTTATTAAAGTTAATACAATTAATATAAGTTAAGTATTAAAGTTCTTATAATTAATATCAAATTATAGCCAATAATCCTATCCTTATTAAATTTAAAATAATAATAATTTAGTAATACTAGGGTTATTGACTATTATTTGGTATTAATAATGTAATTATTCCAAGAATTATTTTCTTGCTTATTATTTGATTTTTGATTTGATTATAATCTTTGTCAAAAAATGAAATTTTATTCACACTCTTCATTTGTGCTTGTTATTTTTTCATATCTTAACATTTTCTTTAGCATAAAATACATGTAATATTGCATACTTTTAACAATTCACCTTCGATGGCCTTTAAATCTATTTTTCTCCTTGAAATATTAAATGATTAGGAAAATGCGAAATTTGGAGTATTTGCACACTTTATTCGAAATTATCGAAAACGTGTATTTATAAAAAGTTATAATAATAAAATAGTTTAGTACTTCATATTGGGATACTATACCTTTTTTATTAATTATTAGGATCTGGTCATCATGCTTACTAAAATAAATGGGATATGTCTGGCCACCAAAACAAAGTCAATTTGTCATATCGCCGAATGTATGTTCGCGAAAATACCCATCCGGCAACATGGCGGACGGCCTCATTTTTCTAACATTAAACAGGTTATCCATTTATATATATATACATCGATGGCTTCCATCCTAGACTGGGTTCAATTCCCGGGTCCCATACCCCGATTTTGTCAAGAGAAATCCGAGCCCTCTCGTTAAATCTCATTCTCCACCTGATGGCTGATCCAACCAGGAATGTCGGCGGCCAGAAGTTAGCTCCCTCACTTTCAGCCAAATAAAAACCCAATACTTCTTTTTTACCATTTTGAAATGTGTGGCATGAAAATGTTTGCCGGTTAAAGTTGTCCTCATTGTAGTTCATCGAGTGGAAAGTGCGTAAAACCACACTGAGAATAAGCGATAAGAAATAACTTATTTTATAAAATTCATTTAAGCTAATTTCTGTATTCCATTCATTTTTCATCAAAAATGATATGGAATCGAATAGCTTTACTGTGTTCGTTAATTTCGTTATACGAAATATGAAAAATTTGGGAAGAGTCAGTTATTATTTCTACGGCTTCAAACCGAATTTTCCATTGGCCAGTTAGTTGAGGGAAGTGTTTCGGTGTTCCCATCCAGATAATCCGGCTTCTGCCCCTTGAATAATTAATACAGAGGATCTGAGTCCAGCCCGTCAATCCTATCCTCGATAGTTTTTTTGGTAACAGATGTCGCCATTTTGTACTCAGGTAGAGTACTAATGGTAGGGCAAAAATATGAAAACCTGTGGCAGGGATATCGATATATATGGGCCTTGCCCGGTAACAGATGTCGCCATTTTGTACTCAGGTAGAGTACTAATGGTAGGGCAAAAATATGATAACCTGTGGCAGGGATATCGATATATATATGGGCCTTGCCCATATATATATATATCGATGGCCCTGCCACAGGCTGCCTACTCCTGCGCAGTCAACCGGATTGGGGAGGATAGGAATCGATGGGCCGGACTTGGATTCCATGATAAATATTTCCAAAGGGAGGGAAAGAAAACCAACCGGGTCCTCCAGAATGGAAAGCCAAAGCGTTTTCATGCGGCCAATCCAGCTCGCTCTGCTGCTTACTGCTTAGTAACCACAGTTCTACTGTCTGTCCAGCTTAGCCGCGACCATCAACGCAACTACTCTCACATGGATGTTTTCAAACGCAAGATAACTGAAGTTGAATGGAAGCTTATTGTAAGCGTGTGCTAACTGAACGAGTCCAGTGACAAAATAGGGATGACAGGTTTGCGTGCACTAACTGAACGAGTCCAATGACAAAATAGGGAGGACAGCTTCCTCTTCCGATCTGAATGAGTCCAGTGACAAAATAGGGATGACAGCTTTGCATACATTGGATGTTTTCAAACCGCAAGAAAAAATTATCATCAAATTACTGTCCGTCCAGGTTAGCTGCGACCATCGACGCAAGTATGCATGCGCTAACTGAACAAGTCCAATGACAAAATAGGACAAGTACGCGTGCACTAACTGAAATCCACTGACAAAATAGAGATGACAATCTCACATGGATGTTTTCAAACGCAAGATAACTGAAGTTGAATGGAAGCTTATTGTAAGCGTGTGCTAACTGAACGAGTCCAGTGACAAAATAGGGATGACAGGTTTGCGTGCACTAACTGAACGAGTCCAATGACAAAATAGGGAGGACAGCTTCCTCTTCCGATCTGAATGAGTCCAGTGACAAAATAGGGATGACAGCTTTGCATACATTGGATGTTTTCAAACCGCAAGATAACTGAAGTTGAATGGAAGTTTATTGTAATGTCGAATGCTAAAGGATTAGTTTCGACGTTGGAAATAGTATATTTAACAGAACTTAATATTAATTCAACCGAAACCGAAATCATTCCCAACGTTGGAAATAGTATATTTAACAGAACTTAATATAATATTAATTCAACCGAAACCGAAATCATTCCCACCAGTCATTATACCGACTGCGACTCTTCATTTCGCGTTTGGACTCATCCACCTTAGCTAGGCGCGGATTTTGTGGACGGACAATATATTATTAACTAATAAGTTGGGAATTGGCGCCATCCATTGGCAAAAAAATAAAAAAAAATTTTCCAATGTCGACTTATACATAAATTAATACATTTTATGATTTGTGGAGATTCAAAACTACAGGCGAAATTATACTCAATTATCTGTTTTGACCAACCGAAGAACAAGAACCCGCAAATAACATGATTTGTGGAGATTCAAAACTACAGGCGAAATTATACTCAATTATCTGTTTTGACCAACTGAAGAACAAGAACCCGCAAATAATAGAATTAACATCAAGTTAGTAATGCTTTGTTGTCAAGGCCTAATTTACGTATAGGATGAATAAGTTTTAGCTTAGAGACTCGCATTACAAGAGGTCTTACGAGTCATTAAAAAATTTAAATGCATTTGAGGGAGACTTTTTAAATTTTACAGCTTAGAGCAGGGTTGCAGAGTCGGATGGCAAATGATCCGACTCCGACTCCACCTTTTAAAAACAATCCGACTCCCTAAAATTTGTAAAATCCGATTCCGATTCCGACTCCGGGAGTTTAAAAATCCGACTCCAACTCTGCAATCTAAAGTTGCAGAATCGGATGGCAAATGATCCAACTCAAACTCCACCTTTAAAAAAAATCCGACTCCGACTCCCTAAAATTTGTAAGATCCGACTCCGACTTTGACTCTGACTCCACCCAAAAATCTCCGATCCCGATTCTGAAACCCTGGCTTAGAGGTCACAACATACTCGTAGTTTCATACAAAGAGCTATCGATTTCGATATTTCATCATTAAATTCAATAGATTCTATTGTGAAATTAAATTAATTTTAATACAGTAATCTAATCAGTAACAAATTATAAAAATAATCATGTTTATCAGGAATGAAAATACAATAGATAATATTACAGCTGTTACAGTTGATAAATTTCATTTGAAGAGTAATGAATATTCAGGAAATAAATTAAGTTCAAATGTTGCTATCTGGCTACGCAGAATTCATAATCGGCTGGCGACATTTGAATCTTATTTGTTTCTTGAATATCCAAGACAGAATCTAAGATCGATTGGATCCAATTTTATCAAATTTTTTTTTTCGGAACGGACTAAACCCCGTCTATTGATTCCTATTTAGATTTACTGAAACTCAAGCTAACCAGATGATACTAAGGAACTTAACTAAATCGTAACTTTTTTCTTAGTATATCCTAGTAGAAGAAAGTAAAAATTTCATATACGAATTTAATATACATTTTCATTATTGTAATGTTTGCATGAGATGTCTCACGAGACAAAGGAACATCTTTTTAGAATATCCATCACAGATTGATCAACATCCATGATAGGGTCAACTAAAAGTATGAAAGAGGTTTTTTTTTGTCAGCAGATAACGTCACTTTTCATTCAGTAAGAGTACTAAGTGGCGAGCGAAACAAGTCCTTCCACAGACTGCCCATCCCTATGAAGGGATAGCCAGATTGTGGAGAATGGGGATCGATGCTCAGCTCCTCCCCGTGATAAATTTTCCCAAGGGATCCTCTGGGACCCTAGCACCCAAGATTCGAACCCGGGTCCACCTGGATGGAAAGCTGAGGCGTTTCTACGCGGCCAATCCGACCGACTGAAAGATGAGGTTTAAAGGATACGGCCTAGTTCCCTCCTAAAAAACTGGTGGTATGGGACATAAAATTGAATCCAGATTCTTCAAAGTATAAGCAAATAATTTGCCAACTACTCGAATTTTTCGATAAATATTACTTATTAATTTAACTCATTGCGTTTCAAAGTTAATTAATTATCGATTTGTGTAATTGTGTCCATAATGAATTATGGTTTAATTTGATTTCGTGATATAGGAATCGCCTAAGACAGAGTTTTCTAAACTGAGGGCCACGCTCCACTAGGAGGCGCTGGTCTATTGCAAGGGGGTGCGCAAGAATTAACAAAACATAATTTATATATTTATTTTACGCCCCCTTTTCAATCAGGGAGATTACTAAGGTGCGGGGCCAGTTCCAATCACGGCCTGCACCCACACCCGTGGAGGGGACCGGATTCTGAAGGACGGGGATCGCCGGGCCGGGCCCAGCACCCGAAAAAATTTTCAAGAGATACCAGACCCAGGACGCGAATCCGGGGCATCCTGCGAGGCACGTCGACAGCGTTACCACTTGGCCATCCGGCCGCCTACAAAATGTCATTTTAAATACAAACGAAAAATAAATTCAAATTGATGTCGAAAAAAATGAATCAGCAAAAGGGTTATAAATACAGTACATATATCCACGTACCCAGAAATTTTCTGCTGTGACTGTTTTAAAGATAAAATAATGATCTCGTTTAGTGATTGAAAAAGAATTGAGAATAGCGATATCTTCAATGACACCCCGATTTGAGAGAATTTATACTGAAAACAAGCTCACCCATCGCATTAATTAAATATTATGTTGTATTAAACATGTATTCTGTTTTTCGTTTTATTTGTAAGATTTGTTTAATTGTATTAAAAAATATATATTTATTATGGTGTAATAATTTTTATGTATAAGAACTTTATTTATACAAAATATGGTATATTATTTTGTAAAATTAAATTGTAAGTAGAAAGTTTTTATAAAATTAGACTGTTATGAGAATAAGCGGGTTACCAAATTTTATGAAAAAAAGGGGACGCCGACAGAGGAAGTTTGGAAACCACTGGCCTAAGCCAAACTGCCCGATATTCATAATATATCAGTATGTCAATAAAAGTCAGTGTGTTAAAAGATAGTTGTAGAAAGTAATGAGAGTAACAAACAATAACAATTCAAAAAATTGTATAAAAGGGCACTTTAAAAAATCATACAAAACGAGTAATACAGTAACAAATCCATCAAAAGAAGTAACCACGAAAGTTGTTATTATTATTATTATTATTATTATTATTATTATATCTTAAAAATTTTTAAAATAGTGTCAAAAGACATTACTGATATAAAAATAATCCAAAATATGTTAAAAGAAAAATACTATATAAATAACTAATCTCCAACCGCTAATCTCTAATTAATAATAGGCAGTATGATTAAAATTCCAATAAAGTTTAAATGATTAAAATGCAATAAACGTTGAAAGTAAAAGAAGTTCGAAAATTGTGCTTCATATTTAGTAAGTACACAATTGCAAAAATCATAAATCAATTCTTCTTTACCATTAAAAGAAAAGAGGGTCTAGTACATTTCTATGCTACTGATTTATCTCCGCCATTTCTATAATATCGTATCTACGTTAGCTATTTCTACGCATGCCGATACTACTCAGAAAATGAATGTCTGTTGATCATAAGTATTGTCCGTCCACGAAAACCGCGCCTAGCTAAGATGGATGAGTCCAAACGCGAAAGGAAGAGTCTCAGTCTATCATTTATTAGATAACATAATATTAATTCAATAATTTTTATGTTAAATATACTATCCAACGTCGAAACTAATCATTTAGCTTTCGACATTACAATAAACTTCCATTCAACTTCAGTTATCTTGCGTTTGAAAACATCCATGTGCGAAGTTGTCATCCCTATTTTGTCACTGGACTCGTTCAGTTAGCGCACGCGTATTTGCGTCGATGGTCACGGCTAAACTGGATAAGACAGTAAATAAGGCGGCCGGATGGCCGAGTGGTAACGGTGACGGCGTGCCACGCAGGAGGACCCGGGTTAACATTCCGGGTGCGGCATCCTGAGAAGTTTTTCGGGGTGCTGGACCCGGCGATTCCCGTCCTTCACCATCCGGCCCCCCTCCACGGGTGTGGGTGCAACCCGTGGTTGGATAGGATAGGTTAGGTTAGGTTAGATTAAGCCACCATATCCTCATGTGATATTCTTTTTTTTTTCAAATTTTACGCCCCTTTCCAATCAAGACTACTAAGGGGCGGGGCCAATTCCAACCATGAGCTGCACCCATACCCGTAGAGGGGGGCCGGATGGTGAAGGACAGGGATCGTCGGGCCGGGCCCAGCACCACGAAAAAACTTTTCATGAGTTACCAGACCCGGGTCCTCCTGCGTGGCACGCCGACAGCGTTACCACTCGGCCATCCGGCCGCCCCTCATGGGATATTCTGTATCTGGCGGTTGCCACTTATACAGTTCATCACAGGCTGGCCAACACCGATGATGGGATCAACCGGATGGTTGAAAGATGGGTTCAACGGGCCGGGACCGGATCCCTCCTGAAAAAACTGGAGTGTGGGACCCGGATCCTCCAGAGTGGTAAGCCACAGCTTTACCATGTGGCCATCCGGCCGACCCCTTGGTAGAACTGGCCCCGCCCCTTAGTAATCTCCATGATTGGAAAGAGGGAAACAGAATTCTATGCATTAAATGTATAGCATATTATATTATTTAAATGTATATGCATTATATGCATATACCTTTAATGCATAGAATTCTGTTTGAATTTTCGTTTATTTAGAAAATGGGAATATGCAGTAATGTCCTAAAGTCCTAAACGATGAATAATAGCGTTAATATCCAATTATATATCCATCAGAATTATATCCTCAGTTATCCTCTACTTGAGAAAAACTACAACGCCAATGTATTTCAACTGAAAGAAAAGTGTCTTTTATCCATTATGTGTAAATTTGACGCCTAATTCCTTACAATACCACAATTTCATTTTTTTTAATTACTAATTAAATTTTTTAAAAAATAGATCACCCAAAACACTTCAAATATTTTAATGGTATTTAAATATTCTATTCCGATTGAAATTACGTATTAGGATTTCTTTCAAAACATCTAAATGTTGATTGTCTCGTCCGAGAGATAGGTAAGGCTATCACTCTGCAGAGAGAGAATTTTTAAAAGACTAAAAGTTGTCTCTGATTAAAAGTCTCTTTAAAAGTACTGCAACATCGACTTATAACGATGAAATTCTCTCTATAGAGGACAACCAATCAGAAGCGATATTTACTCTATGACGTCAAATAGTTGTCTGGAGAGACGATTTTTGTTAAGAGCAGCATAAATCCCCAGGACAACTAATATTTTTTAGGCCCTTCAAAATTTTAAATAAAGCTGTGGATAAGAAAATAAAACAATGATATTTAATATTTATTCAATTATAACATTTATTTATTTCACAGAAGCTTTGCACAGAAGCTTATTTATTTATTTCACAGAAGCTGCTAATGGTAATATTATACCATTAGCAGTGGTATAATATAGTGGGATAGTAAATGATCCGACTCCACCTTTCTAAAAAAAATCCGACTCCGACTCCACCTTTCAAAAAAAATCCGACTCCCTAAAATTTGTAAGTTCTGACTCCGACTCCTGCATAGTTAACTTTAGTATTGTAAATGTATTTTATTATTGCAAGTGATTCTCCTGGCTATTTTATATTAATTTTATAGTACTTTGGCTATAGATACTGTTACCGCCCTCGAAACGGCTGCAACATACGACGAGAATAGCAATTCAGGCAGAAATGCTGCTACGCTGCAACTGATGACGTCACTACCGTACGGTAAACTTGCGTTGCATTAACTTACCGCAACCCACGAGAATGGCTACCTTA
>AYEL01064760.1:0-13026 GCA_000484575.1 Olivierus martensii | reverse complement strand
GCAACACTTTCCATAAAATACCCTAAATATGGCTCCAAAAGATAAAAATTTATCACTTAGAGTTGAGACTCATAAATTAACTAATAACACTATAGGGCCTTTTCATAAATTTACATAATTGATATTATTCATAACTTACTATCATTCCTTAAATAGCTGGAAATGATATACGTATATAGCTCTAGCTCTAGGTAAGTAGGGACTTAAGGAATCAATTGTTTTTTCCGACTCCGACTCCCGACTCCGGGCAGTTCAAAAATCCGACTCCCGACTCTGGGCAGTTCAAAAATCCGACTCCGACTCCCGACTCCGGGCAGTTTAAAAATCCGACTTCGACTCCACCCAAAAACCTCCGACTCCGCAACGCTGGTGATAAGTGTTCAAGAAAAGCGAAAACATTGATAGAGAACTTCAAATTTTGACATACACTGAAGTTCGAACAGTATAAAAATATACAAATATATAATTTTTAACATATTGAGTTATAAATTTGAGGCCTTTAAAATCGTGAGGCCCGTGGCAGCCGCACCTTTGCCCCACTCTGATGGCCACTGACTGTACTGCATATATATCAGATTAGCTATCAATTTTATAAGAACTCAATTATTACGAGAGAGAAAATAAATTTGAGAAAAAGAAACAAATGTAAATAGGCCAGTGAAATATTAAAGAAATGTAATTATCTGTATAAATATAAAAATGTAAACTAAGTTAATTTAAAATAGTAATCAGTATCCTACAATTCCAGCGCATTTATATTTTATAATTTCATACAAAATTTTTGCTTTCCTTTTTGACGAATCTAGCTGTTATTACTGATTATCTGTATAAATATAAAAATGTAAACTAAGTTAATTTAAAATAGTAATCAGTATCCTATAATTCCAGCGCATTTATATCTTATAATTTCATACAAAATTTTTGCTTTCCTTTTTGACGAATTTAGCTGTTATTAATTAAAAACACTTTTACTCAATAAAATGAATATATCTCAAGTCTGATTTTAATAATCAAAAACAATATCAGAAAAAGAAATACTAACTTTAACTAATGAATATATCTCAAGTCTGATTTTAATAATCAAAAACAATATCAGAAAAAGAAATACTATAGTAATAACTTTAACTATTTAATGCCTGAATTTTGATATTAAGTTAAAAAAAATTGAAAAAGGTATTTTTACTTTTATTTTGTGTAGAAATCATACTAGATAATTGTTATTCGATTATGTGAGATATTTTTTATTTTGTGGTTTTGTATCAAATAAGTAACATTAGGCAATACTTCAAAAGAAAAAAAAGTCAGCAATTTCTGATAATTTACAAAATAAACTATAGAAGGCACTATTATTCAGGTATTTATTATTCAGGTATTTCATTTGTTTTGTATGTATTACATATGACACAATAGTCAATTAGTAGAAAAAATAAATACATTAATAATAATAAGGGGTTAAAGGGTTTGTATCATATATGATACTGTAGACAAGGGGTTAAAGGGTTTGTATCGTATATGATACTGTAGACGTTAAGTGGCTAAGCCATTCATGAAAGTATAATATTTAAAGCATGAAAATAAATTATTATTTTTATCTTTGCGCAGTGGCGTAGCTAGGGATAGGAGGAGGGGACAGTTCACCCTGGGCGGCATTTTTGGCATTAAAAATTATTTTTAACACTTGTAATAATAAGAAGAATAAAATTATCAACCATTCCGAGATTTAACAATTACAAAAATTATATGATTTATATAATTTTATCATATAGTAATTTTTTTTATTATATGTATTTTTCAAAGGAAGGGCGGCAATTGGTACACCGCCCCGGGCGGTTCAAACTGTAGCTATGCCAGTCTTTGCACATTAAAATTTTTGATAAAACTTGATGTAATACTTAATAATCTATATTATATTGATAATTATTATCTTTTTTATATATAGTCGTTTATCCTGTATAATTTTACCTTATAGTAACTACAGGCTTTTAGTTTAAAGAAGGTGAGTAATATTATATTTAAAACAAATTCTTTTGATATCAAAGTTTTAACTTTATTTATATGTTAATGAGCAATGATGAAAATATACTGATTTACGGTAATTAAAAATTTTATACAAAATTATTAAATGATGTTTGCTCATTAATATATTATTAAAACTCATTTTATATGAATGAGAATTACTAATTAAATTTTGGATTAAAAGCATATTACTGCACAGAAAAACTTAAGTTTTGTTATACTAGTTCCATATTTTAAAATATTTTTGTTATAAGATAAATGATTAAAAATACAAATTTTTGCAGGAATAATGAAAAGAATTATTAATTCGTTTTTTCTTATTTACGGGTAAGTAAATATCAAAAATAACTATGATTATTATAAATTTTTGTATATATCGTACTGATTCAAAAAAATTAAGGTGCATATTGAAAGTATTAAAGTAAAATCCAGCTACTATCTCAAAATACAGAGATTAAAGAATTCTGTATCTCAATCTACACATGCATATTAAACTAATTATCTATCTATGTTTTATGACAATCTTTTGTAACGTCAAATAAACTGTGAGCATATTTATGATTTAATTGTATTTTAGTTGAATTTTATAAAATATAAATTGTGAAATCGATACCTAAAGTCCGAATCTGAACACACTGTATATTAATGATGATTCGACATTAATATCAATTTAAAATGCATTTTTTAATGTTTCTTAATTCTTTTTTTTAATTATTTATAAAATTCTGATATAATATAGCTTTTAAAATATATTTTAATAAAAATCATAAAACTTATTTCAGAATTATTTTAATATGTTCCATCACAATTTCAAAAAGTCGTCCTCCAAGATGTGGTCCTTGTAGTGATGAATGTCCCTCAACTAATGATTGCAAATGCGGCATTGAAAGGGATGCTTGCGATTGTTGCGACATTTGTACCCACGTAAATGATTACAATTAGACTATACTTTTCATATTTTGAATTATGTTTTCATCAAATAACATTTACATTTCAGTGCGATTTAGATTATTTGTGTGGAAAATGCGAACCTGAAAAATGTCCAAATTTAGAAGAAAATGAATGTCAATGTGATATGGGGAAAGACCAATGTAAATGCTGTGATATATGCATAAATGTGCGTTTATCTTTTTTTTTACATTTTCTAAAAATTTCATCCAAATAAGTTATGTATTTTACTCCTTATACCATTGATACTATATAAATGAATATACAATTTTCTTATTTCTAGTGTCCTTATGAGTACTGCCACTTGGAAGTTCCTAATCAGTGTTGGAATGAAACCATTTGCAAACCTCCAGTTGATCTTCCAGAAGAAATAGCTTTGAAACAACATATTTTAGGACAGTGTATACATAATTACGAATCCAAATAACTTAATACTGCAAGAAATTGTTTGATTTTTTGCTTTGATTAAAAGTTTTGTCTTGAGATACTACTGTTACTGAATTCGTTGTATATTTTTTTACATTATCGACATCACTTCAAGGAAGGCTGGATTATACTGAAAACAATATATTTACACACTATTGATCAAATGCTCCTACACATCTCAGTTCTCTACACACTATACCAGTTTTTCAAACTTCTAAGATATTTTTAAGTAGTACTGTTATTTTTCATTGCTATTATGTTTTCGTTTAGACATTACAAAAAACTTATATGCTTATATAGTCGATTTCCATCTCAGTTCTCTACACACTATACCAGTTTTTCAAACTTCTAAGATATTTTTAAGTAGTTATTTTTCACTGCTATTATGTTTTCGTTTAGACATTACAAAAACTTATATGCTTATATAGTCGATTTCGCTTAATTGGACCACCGGTTAATTGGGACAGCCGCTTAATTGGGCCAAATCTCAAAGAACGGAAACTAAACTAATACATAAATTTAAACGCTTAATTGGGACAGTCGCAGAAAACGAATTTAGCAACTTTTGACATATTTTAGGGATTTTTCGAAAATATGTCAACACTACACACACTATTATTTGGTAACACTAGCGTGATGCGAATCAGTTATTTGTCGTGCGTCTGGCAAGTATGCGTTTATTTAAGAGTCTACCGTTATTATATACTGTACCTAGCGATATTCATTTACAGCAGAGTCGCCGAGAGAAATTTTCGGGCCCGTAACAAGTCTGTGATCCAGCCCCATTTAAAAATCTTTCATGAGACTCATTAACGTAACTAACCTATATATTTTTCTAAATGGCGTAAAACATCTTTCCACCAAGTTGGTACTAAGCGATAGGTTTTTTTATTATTATTCCAGTGTTCACCATGGGCTTATGGCGTAAAACATCTTTCCACCAAGTTGGTACTAAGCGATAGGTTTTTTTATTATTATTTCAGTGCCCACCTGGTGAGATTAGCCGTTACTGAAGGATGTGGTTCAAAAGGTAGATCCAGATCCGTTCTGAAAAACTTTGTGTGAGACTCGGGAACTAAACCTGGATACACCAGGTACAGCACGCTCCTACCGCGGCCGTCCATCCTAAAATTGACCTTTTCAACTGACATCAAGCAGTTCAAAAGGTCAATAAGTAATTTTGTACTTATCAGTATTATATATAAAATAGTTTATTTTGGCACAATTGATTTGGATGGTAGACAGTGCGTTCCGGCGGCGGCTTGTGAACTATTGGATACGTTGTGTGATACATCGAGGCCCGACGGTCGGGCCTTTGACAAAAGTCTCGGATGTCACCCTCTCGGCGACCCTGATTTACAGTGTCGATTTTATTTAAAATTTTTAAATCTGCCAAGATGCCAAGAAATGATTTTAAAGCCATCTTTTACATTACATATCAGATACCAAAACTCAAGGATAGTTTTGTAAGAGAGATCTAAATCATGATTTAACCGAAATGATCTCTGTTCATTATCTAAATCTATTTTGTAGATGAGGTATTGCTAAATGAAAATTCTGGATGCGATTTGGCACGATCATATACCACTGCTGGATCAAGAACATTGAGACTGTGCAATAATTCCATCATCATTTAGAGCAGCGGTCGCCAACCTTTCGGTCCTCACGGACCACTAAATTTATGATTTTAAATTCAACAGACCACTAACACAAAGTTTTTTAAAAACATAAACAAATTCATAAGACAATGATAGAAAACCTCCATTTTATTAATTTGAAATGAATTTATTACGAGTAAATATAACAAAATTATAGTATAATTATTACAAAATAAATCTTATAATGAAATGAGTGTAATATCAGTAGTCGTAAAATAATACAGTCAAACCCAACGAGGTAAATTACATAGAGAGGCGAACACCCAATGGGAGCGAAGCCAATTGAACAGCTTTCCGCCATTTTGTGAGTAGTGAAAACAAGTGGGCGTATGGTCTCGCCACTACCAATAAGGAAGTTTCCAGACTCATTTTTTTAATTCTTAAACTTGAGAATAAAATAGTTTAAATATCACATTATATACCAACTTTGCTTTAACATCTCAAGTGTATTTTCTTAGCAGCTGTTTGGCTATTATTTTTGTCGCTACTTTTCCAATGAATTTTTGTGCAACAAATTCACATAATTTTTTTTAATTCTATTTAAAAAAACGTTTTTACGTAATTAATATTTTTCTAGAAGTGTTATGACTATCGTATTTTAACGCAACGGCATTGAATTTTAAACTGAATAAAATGTTATAGTATTGAAATTTAGTTCCATGCTTTCCTTTTGATAATATTTAGAAAACAACAAACATTTTATGATATCCAAATCCACCACACAGTTTAGATAATGTTTTATTTTACTATATAATGAAAACACAATAATTATGTACAGATAAGTGAGTAATTACAAAAGTTTCAATTTAAATATTTGATATATACAAATATTTTTATATAACTTAAAGTTTAAAAGCTAATTAAAATATGTGGAAACAAGTTACTAATTACAAAATATTTCATTTACATATATCAGAAAGGCCTTAGATTGTTACCCCTGTTAACACTAATTGATTTGAGTATTTACTGACCTTTGAAAAGAATTAATTTTGTATACATTTGTCTCACCTGATTACCCCTTATTTGTTGTGAATACTTCCTTAGAGCATGATGCAATCTACATGTAAAATAATATTTTAGGATGTTTCTTATGAGTTTAACATAATGGGATTCTTGCCCTGGTTCTGTCGATGTAAAAAGGTGATTATAATCTTTGAACAAGCATCTATCCAACTGTGATAAAACCAGATATTGTAATTTTAAAATTAAATTTTTGCCATTTCTCTTCAAGATATGTTCATTACTTCTAAAAACTTTTTCCGCCACCTTACATAAATATTTCAAGTCATTTGAAGGATTTAAAAGACAATCATTTACATCCTTGCACTTAATTAAACCATTTCTTAGGTATCGATATGCCTGTGTTGAATAAAAATGAATAGTTAGTGCAAACTTTTTGACTGATTGTGGATATTCATGCACTTTAACATTACTATGCAGTACAAGCATTTCTTTTATAATATCTGGGAAACAATTATTTAAAATATTGTTTCCAGATTCACAGAGTCTCTTGTGAAGTCCCGTGATTATCTGCTGTTGGCTTGCCACTTTTGCTCTTTGCCTCCTTGCTTTCTGCTGTGCAAGTTTGCATTTGGTTTGTAATGACTTAAACTCTTCAACTTTTCTATCATACTTCTTTTTCATTTTCTGGGGACTTGGAACAGAATAACAATGGTCGTGTCTTGGATTGATGTTACCTGATTTAAAGAAAGCAAAGATTTATAAGAACATTATTGGATGCCTTCCAGGCCAGCAAGATACATATGTACAGTATATTAATACTATACATATGTATCTTGCTGGTCTGGAAAATCTGGTACTGAAAAATCTTCAAATTTCCCAGTATAATGCCTGATATAAGTTCCTATGTATAGCCTGTTGTGTCTACGGTCAAACAAATGATACAAAAACAAATACATAATCCATGTTTACGAATATGGATTATATTTTGGTTCACATGGACACTAGTGTAACATTATACAATAAAATGAACCATGCTGTTTTTAAGTGTGCCGGTTTTAAGTGCAGGATAGCTGTAGACACAAAACACAGAAGGCAATATGTAGAACTTAATCAAGTTTAAAGTTAAAAATCAGATAAGAACAGTTTCTTAGTGTCTCTCATGGCCAGTAATGCTGGAAAATTTTGCCTATTATTCAAAGAAACAATCTACCTAATGCGTATAAATATTTCTCAACTTACATTTTCTGGGCGAACGCTCCTCAGATGCAACTTCAAATGAGTCTACACGTAACCGTTTATTTGGAGGAGGTCTCTCAATTCTTATCGTTTGCAAATGTTTCGGGAAAGAAAATATACTTGGTACTGCATTTGCTAATAATCTTCTCTGATTATTTGTAAAATACATATATTTTTCCTCGAAATGTGTTGAACAAATGCGTGATGCTCGACTAGGAAACCACTTGTCCCTTCTCATTGCTGCAACCCATTTGTTTGTCAATTCTTTATTCTTCAAAGGAAATCTAAAGCAGAAAAATAATCTTTAACAAAATGAAATAATAAAGGTAAATACGAAAACAATATAGATGAAGTTAGCAATGTGATAATCAAAATACTTACGTAAAATACGATATATTTGTAGTTTTATTGCTGCGATTAGTACAGCCATACGACGAACATACAGCTGGCATTGTTGTATGTGCTAAACAAAACGTATAATTTAAATAAAAACAGAAAAATAATTGAAACGTCGGCGATAAAGACATATTCTCAACTTATATCTTCGCGCCGATCACTCCTGCGACTACACAAACAATGGCGGTTAATAATACAAACGGCTTCCGCAAGGCGCGCTGATGTCACGAGTATCGCCTCTCTAGGTATTCTAACTCGTTGGTCAAACCCCGATAAGACGCCCCCAGTGCCGGATTAAGACCCTTAGATGCCTTAAGAACTAACTAATTTTGGTGCCCCCCTTATAGTTGTAATTCAAAATATATAAACAGTATTTACAATTTAATAGAATAAACAGCCAGAGCTGTGTGCGCTATTGCAGGGTCTCCAAACTACGGTCCGCGGGCCGCATATGGCCCGCGATATGATTTTATCTGGCCCGCCAATTGGAATAATTTTTCAATAAGAATCCGCAAAAAAACAGGGGGTGTTGATAGACTTCAAATGCATTAATTAAAATTGAGTTTAAAATATATTCCCGAATAGCAAAAAGTAACTGTAATCCAAGTTGCGATCTTTCTGACTTTTTTTTGCATATTTTACGCCCCTTTCCAATCAGGGAGATTACTAAGAGACGGGACCAGTTCCATCCACTGGCTGTACTCACACCCGTGTAGGGGGCGGGTTGGTAAAGGACGGGGATCGCCGAGCCGAGCCCAGCACCCGAAAAAACTTTTCAGGAGTTACCAGATCCGGGATGCGAACACGAATCCTCCCTGAGCGGCACGCCGACAGCATTACCACTTGGCCATCCGGCCGCGATCTTTTTGACTGTAAAAGGTCGGTTAAAATGGACAAAAAAGAAAAAAATTAAAAGAATTCAAAACAAAATAAAGTTATTCCTTATATCTGCTTCATTATTGTATCGGTTTAGTTGCTTTCAATAAAACTCATATCTAATTTTAGAGTTTTTTTTTTTTTGCTATGGCCCTAGGAACGATGCTGAAGTACCCAATGTGGCCCTCACTGCGAAAAGTTTGGAGACCCTTATGCTATTGGAATAGTCATTAGCTTTGAAGCTGTTTGAGACTTTGAAAGCAAGAATGAGGTTAAGAATGCACATGCAATTAACACCAGTGACAGTTGGCAACTAAACTAATACCCGTTACAGACTAGACCGCTTAAAGTACCTTAAGGTCGAATTTAACGGAATAATGCTTTCCAGACACGAAATATTAAACTACGTTAAGATTTAAAGTACTTTAAGTTAACGAATGTCCCTTAAAGTACTTTAGAGCAGTAGTGGCCAACCCCGCGCCCGCGGGCGCAAGTGCGCCCGCAGTTGGTCTGTTATGCGCCCACGGCAAGATTTCTAAAAAATTAATTTAAAAATATCATTCATTTAACTTTTTTTAATCATATGAAAATAATTTTAAAATAAGTAATAATAATTTTATTTCCACCTTTTTATTAGTTTAAGTTTGCTGTAAATCTATTAAAATACCATTTTTCTACTGAACGAGAATTGTAATTTATAAAATTATAAAAAATAAATAATACCTAAAAAATGTAGTCTAAATGTTTTTAACATGTCGAGCCCAAGGATGTTTTATATATGGATAGACTGTTCATTAGTAGGAACGAGTGAAGCCATCAAACTGGTGGGGTAAACCAATTTAACCATGTCGTAAAATCGATGATATAGCAAATTGACTTTGTTTTGGTGGCCATATATGTCCCAATTATGTTAGTAAATATGATGACCAGATCCAAATAATTAATAAAAAAGTGTAGTATCCTAATATGCACTATTATACCCCACTACTTCAGTGGCTTCACTTGTTGCCAGTATTGAGCAGTCTATCCATGTATAAAACATTTTTGGTCCAGCCTTAGCACAAAAATCTTTGATCTACCGACAGCAGTAGGCATGCTCCGAGGCTGTGCGGGAAAAGGCTCGTGCGGAATATTATTTCATCATTCGCATTCGTGCTGAAATGGGTATGTACGACGATGACGCAACGGTATATTATGCTTGTAAATTGATATTAACGACTGAATTGTGTGTATTATCTGTTGAATAGTTGTTTTCAATAATTCACAAATTTATTAAAATTATTTTTGGATAAAAATACTTATTTATAACAACAAAAAAGAATTCTGCTTAGCATGTCTGAAGCAGAATCAAATAAACGGCCACGTTTTTAACTTATACAGAAGTGAGGTAGCCTAGCAAAGGCAAAGTATTAGAACGTTTTCTTAATTTGATTGTTGAAATAAAAGCATTTCTTGAAAAAAAGGAGAAATTTATAGTACTCTTGAAAATCCTAACTGGCTAGGTGATTTAGCTTTTTTAGCTGACATTTCTCAGAAATTAAATCAGCTAAATCTTGAACTTCATGATAAAATAAAAATTTAGTATTAAAGCATATAAAGATAAATTAACTCTTTGGAGTTCACATTTTCAAAAAAGTCCTTGGCGCATTTTCCTCAAATGCCAAAAATATTTCTAGAAAATCAGATTCCCGAATATACGTTAATTATCTAACTAAATTAAGTAATGATTTTAATGAGAGATTTAGTCAATTTGACGCTTTGAAACTGATTTTTAATTTTTATTTTTCAAAATCCTATGAATAACGTTGACATACTACTTTAAGTGCAGAATTAAATAAATTTAATACAACAAATATAGAAAATTTAGATTTGGAAATTAAATGGAGAATTATTTAAAAATGTTTTACTTGCTAGTGCCGATTCTTTCTTTGATACTTTTTCCAATTATAAAGAAGAATTGCAAAATGATGTCGCTTTGAAAGCTATGAACATGGACAAGACATTTTGGAAATTTGTTGATTCATATAAATATCCAATATTAAGAAATTGTGCACTGAAGCTAAAATCTTTTTTTGGGTCGACTTATCTAAGTGAAGCCATATTTTCTTCAATGCAATTTATTAAAAATAAGTTCAAATCACGATCTATGGATGAAAATTTGAATGACTGCTTAAGAATAGTAGTATCAAATTACAGTCATGATTTTGAAAAATTGTGTGAAGACATACAGTATCGGCCTTCTCATTAAAGAAGAAAACTTTTTTTATGTTTATATTTTATATATGTGAAATTGTTATTTTTGTTACCTATTATTTATCATTTATGTACCATGAACTATAATGATTTTATTATATTATTGTAACGCTAATATATCTCTCTTTTATTTGCTACCCACCTAAAAAAAGGTAATGTGCCCACCTTGCTGTAAAAATTTTTCGTTGCGCACTTGCTTTCAAAAAGGTTGGCCACCGCTGCTTTAAAGGCATAAAGTACTTTTAGTAATCAATAGATAAGATGGCGGTGCGCAGACCAAGAAAAATTTTCGGTCAAGACTTAGGTTGCGCATTTAATGCTATGAATAATAAAAAGCTCTTATTTTATTAATTTCTTTCGTGTTTTAAGTCAAATAGATTATACGAATTTTAAGTAATGATTTATAATTTTAATGTTTTTTTCTTAATTAACTCTTTTGTGTCGTAATTTAGACAAAATGGTAGAAGCATGTTGTAAACGTATGAGAAACTTAGAAATATTATTTAGAATTCCGAAAATACAACTTTCTTTAAAATAAATACAAAAAATGTGTCATTAGGCTGCAACAGGCACAATATTTGAACCTGATGGTATTTCCCTAGATTAATATATAACGATACTGTAGATCGGTTATCTTATAGTTTAATGTAATCAAAGTTTCTGGTACGAGAGGAGAAAAAATCCCAGCGGAATTTCGACCTCCCCTTTACCTTATCCCCTAATTAAACACTCCTGAGTTTATTGGTGAAGATCCCATGTGGGGCAAAAGTTCTATTCTCAAGTTATGGGGCTCAGAATCACGTTTTTTATGATTTTCTGCAAAACTTTTATAGAAAATCGGATATTTTAAACGATTTTAGATGTATCTTATCATTCCGAATCGAATGCAATCAACTTAAATAAGCTATGACTTATTTTTACGAAGTTACGTGATTTTACTCCCTACGACGATATATTCGTTCTGAAGCTTGGTAGAATTCTTAAGTATTTAAATTTGTTATTGTTTTGTATATAAAACATCCTATTAATTAAATTACATTCGTTCACTTTCCACACTAACAATCAAATATAGAACTTTGAAGATCATCTTTGTCAGTCAGTGGAAAGAGTTAAATTCTACCACTAGCTGGTGCTGTAAAGTTCTGTCGACTTGTTTATGTTTATGTGGAGCTTAAGCAGAAACTGAAACCAACCTGAAACATAACTTTGCTCGTTTCAGTTTTCAGGTATAGTGGAATCCAAGCCTCAAACTGGTAACAACGACTTTCGAGAAGCAATGTAAACATGGCGAAAAGAATGAACTGGACGATGGAAGAAACAAATACTGTATTCTAATCAAGATTATAATATAGATATTTGGGAAAACCATTATCAACATTTAAAATAGATGAAAAGAAATACAGTATAGTAAAAGCATTTTTGGCAAAATGGCATAATTTTCTTTTATTTTTTAAATATTTGTAAGGATGTATTTAAGAATCTCTCTTGCAGTTTCATTTGTTCTTGACTAGGAATAATTGAAATAATTCAGGAAAATGGTATTTTAAATCGTCATCCATTATTACTATAGCTGACTACACGTTGTTTACATTCATGTTTATAAAATTTTCCACTAGATGGCAAATACTAACGAAAATTCCAAAAACAATGTCTGAAATCAACCTTAAAGTACTTTTATGTTAAAGTCCTTTAATGCTTAACGTTAAGTACTTTATGTTTTTGTGTCTGTAATAGCTATAAGAACTTCTTATGAGTTAATCAAGGATGTTTTATACATGAATAGACTGCTCATTAGTAGCAACGAGTGAAGCCATCCCACTGGTGGGGTAAACCAATTTAGCCACGTAGTAAAATCGATGATATAGCAAATTGGTAGCCATATATGTCTCATTTATGTTAGTAAATATGATGACCAGATCCAAATAATTAATAGAAAAGTATAGTATCCCAATATGCACTATTATACCACGTAACCCCACCACTTCAGTGGCTTCACTTGTTGCCAGTATTGAGCAGCCTATCCATGTAGAAAACATCCTTGGAGTTAATACCCGCGACTTGTACTGTTTCAAACGCATCTAGACTTGTTCAAAATTTGTATAGCTTCCAATCTGCGAGCAGAGTGTCCTTTATTTTGCAGGATAAACATGATGACACAAGAGAGAACACTTTATAAACAGAACTTATTCATTTTTCATTAAATTTTGAAAATGGCTATAAATTTAATTAATTTAATAATTTAAATGATAAATTC
>AYEL01064759.1:0-28606 GCA_000484575.1 Olivierus martensii | reverse complement strand
GGCCGGATAAACAATCTTCAGGATGAAGCGGGCCGTATAAAAATTGAAAAGGGCGAATTTAACCTTACGGCGCCGTAACTGTAATTATTAATTATTATTATGTAATTATGTAATGAAATTATTGATGATAACATTAGTTACTCTATTAATAATTAATAAAAACTACTTTGATATAAAATGACTACTCATGTTCAAGCAAGATTGATTCTTGCACAAACATATTCCTCTCATCATCACATATGACAAAAATAATGGTTGCGCCAGTTTACCTGCCCACGTTCATTTCAATCTCGCTATTGTGTGTAGCCACTTTTGTGATAATTACGCAAAGAATATATTCGTATATCAAAATTATTTTTAAAATATACTTTTCTTGTGTTATTTTCTTAGTTTTTGTTTGTATGCAAAGAATTCAAAAGCATCCGTAGAAACTATTTTTTTCATTAGAAACATTAGAAAATAATTCGTCCTACGAATTAATAAATTCAGACAATTTTCTTTAAAAACAAGCATTTTATCAATCTGGTTGATTGCTAACAAACTATTACATCAGAATGTTACAAAATATGGTACCTATGTAATTAATTTTGTAAAACAAATTTACAACTTAATGTGAATGGAGAAATTTAATATGTTCATGGTTAATTATATCATCAAAATTTGAAGTAACTCGGTAGTGTACAGTACGTGTACAGTAGCGGGAGTATCTATCATTTTATGTTAGAATGTATCCACTATTTTTACTTTTCAAGTAGAATTTTACAAACAAATGAGCCTTGAAATTTTAGTGTGTTCTAGTTTATGCGACGGGCTGTATAAGAGGTCTTCCCCTTTTGCCCACCCCTGCTATAGAGGTTACATTCTCCAAACACCAGAATTAAGAATATTCAATATGTTTTTAAATAGCAGTAATATACAATAATTTTGAATAAATGTTGTTTATTCTTTAAAACAAGGAAATTTCATATATCATCCCTTCCAAAACTTTTGCGAGTAAAACTAATGAAAACACAGTGAAAAAAAAAAGATAGAATGTTTATTTTTCTGTATTGAAGTTTCTAGCATAGGCAGCATGATAAACCAATTGTTTATCATCTTGAAGGTTTAATTCCTGGGTCTCACACTTCCAGTTTTTCAGGAGAAATCCATTGAACCCCATCTATCACCTAATGGCTAATCCCACCAGGCTGTGTGGCCTATGATAGGCATGGAAATGCTCCACTACTTAATATCCACTGGTGTAAGGGGCATTAGACTATATAAGAAAAAAATCTTGGCCAACCAGTTAATTGGCTGCCATTATTGCAAAATCATTGATGGTACTCATCATAAGCATGGATTTTCATTGAAAATAATTACTGTTGTAAGTATGGATCACTTAGGGATCTCATATTCTACTACTACACATTTTTCAGTTATTAATACTGCTATGCCATTTCAGAGTCTGGGATTATTTATTATAGAAGGAAGATCAATTTGGGCCAGGCCTCTATTGAAGAAATCAGAGTGAGACCTGGAATTAATCCAGATTCTCTAAATGGAAGGAAGAAATTATATTTTATTCTTTTCAAAAAGCAGATGAAATATTTTTTGATTCTATTGAAAAAAAAAAAAAAAAAACTTATCTAGTAATTTATTATAATTATATTAAGCAAATGATAATGCAATGACTATTTAAAAAAAATTAATATTTATTAATGAATTTTTAAGATCTTAATGTTACATTAAAATTTGATTAAATTTATACAATTTTTAAAAAATATTATATATTGTAATCTAAACTTTACATAAATATTAATAAATTACTTATTAATTTGTATAACAAAAATATTTTTTTATAAATTATTGTATAACAAAAATATATTTTCACAGAATACAGAAACTGCTATTATATGAAGTATATGAAGTACTTTACAACCATTGTATTGCAAAATTTATTAAAATTTTTAAGAATTTGTTTTATGAAATAACTTCTGATAGATTTATATTAGCTATATTACCTATCTAGCTTCTGATACTTTCTATATTAAATAAAAACCAGAATATTACTGGAATGATATGATAAAAATTTGTAGAGAATTTTTTGGAAAATTAATAGTTATTGCAACCAGCTTATCTTGCAGAAATGATATGCCAAACAAGTAGATACTAAATACATTACTGAACTAAACATTCCAAGAATCTGAAAATTTAAAAATTTGATCATAGCCCATCTTCAGTACAAACGTTATTTAAACTGACAGATTCTACAATTCTAATTATTTATGGAACATACAAATTTAAATATTCTAATATATTTAAATTTGAATATTTAATTTTAAATATAAGAATATTTAAATTTGTATGTTCCATAAAGAATTAGAATTGTAGAATCTATAAGTTTAAATAACGTTTGTACTGAAGATGGGCTATGATCTAGTCCGAAAACGTTATAGTTGATTAAAAAAGTTTTTTGCCTTGCATAAAGACCTTTTTATGTTGTTTTAAGTATTCATAGCAGGAGCTAGTTGTACCCTAGTTTATAAAGTTTAACAAAGAGATAAAGAAAATGTTTATATCAGAGAAAAAATTATATACCAGTAGTTATAACAACTCTTCAATTGAAATTAGTCAATTTAGTATATCCTTTTTTTCATTAAGATAAACATAAATTTCTTTACATTTTTGTTATGTAACTTTTCAAATTGCTTTTTTTTTATTTTATTATTCAAATTAAACTAAAAATATTTTCATTCATTTGAAAATCTTTTGAAATACAGTATAGTTTAAAATTATATTCAATTATAAAAATTCTAAAATGAAATTCAAAATAATAATAAAGACAAGCATGCTGTTTTGTTCAATGAAGTTTTATACACATGAACTTTGGTCTGTATGAGATTTTATCTTCTTGAGCCCTTCATTTTGTACATTGTGATTAGGTCTTTCGGCTTTTGCCATTTGAGTTTCCAGCCACAAAATTAAAATAATCAAAATGTTAAAATTTTAAAATCAGATTTGTGTGAATTAAAGCAAAACTTTTGATATGAAAATAGATCAAAAGCATAGAAAGCAAATGGAGGTGGATGTGGTGTTATCCCCAATAGCCTATTGATTATAGATGCATGATATTTATGTTAAACAACTTGTCTCACTCTATTTCTTAAATATTAGTATAGAACTCAAAATAGGGGAGTATCAGAAAAAATAAAGAATTATTGGTTAAGAAACTGACAAATGCCATAACTCAATAGAACTCAAAACAAATCCTCCAAAAACAAATTTAATTTTAAATAAAATGAAAAATTTAATGAAATGAAATATTTTTTTTTAAAATATGCAAAATTTTTTATATTATAATGAAAATTAATGATTTTATAAAAGGAAAATGAAATATAGGGAATTAAGTTCTTTTTCTGGACAAAATTTGAAGTTTTTTTTGTAATACAATCATAAAAAACATGATAACTAATGGAAATCTTCAGGATTATTTCCTTATCTTAAAAAAATAATGAAAATATCTCAAGTTATATAAATATATAAATTTTCAATAAATTTATAAATATTAATGTGTGGCAGATACAGACTGAAATATAGAATTTGTGTTTGTCAAAGTTAAAAATTTGTTCAATTTATATCATTGTTTATTGCATTTCTATAATAAGATATGAAAATTATCTGAATTATAGTAATTATATAAATTGTTTATTAATAAAATATGATTGACATTCAATGCTTTCTAATTATGGTAAAGTTAAATAATTTTTTCTATAATAATGTACTCACAACAAAATAATAATAATAATAATAATAATAATAATAATAATAATGACTCCCTCCATATAGAAAAGGGAGTCCTAAAGAAAGGAGGCTTCACTCTTGAACATGGAGACACTATTAAATCCATGGAAGAGGATGAATTGTACAAGTATTTGGGATTCCAGCAAGCCAGACTCACAGAACAGAAGAAAACTAAACAAACATTATCAAAACTATACACCATCAGATTAAATAACATTCTCAAAACACATCTGAATGGAAAAAACACAGTGAAAGCCATCAACACATTTGCCATACCTATACTAACTTACTCCTTTGGAGTGATACAGTGGACACGGACAGAACTTGAATCACTCCAAAGAAAAACACGAACAACACTTACAAAATACCAGTACCATCACCCGAAATCTGCCATAGAACGAACTACTCTCCCACGCAAGGAAGGAGGACGTGGCCTTATTGACATCCCACATTTACACGACAGACAGATCTATAATCTGAGAGAGTTCTTCCATAAAAAACAACATACATCACAACTACACAAAGCTATTGTCTTGGCAGATAGAAACATGACACCACTAAATCTTCAGAACAACACTCCATGCCAAATAGACAACACTGCACACATACATGAAAAGAAAACATCCTGGTGTAAAAAGGAACTCCATGGCAGACATCCACATGACTTACAGAAACACTTCATTGACGCCAAAGCGTCAAACAGCTGGTTAGTCAGGGGGGATCTATTTACTGAAACAGAAGGGTTTATAATAGCTATACAAGACCAGGTAATAAACACGAAAAACTACAGAAAATACATACTGAAAGACAGCACATTAACAAATGACACATGTAGGAAATGCCACATAGCACCCGAAACGATTCAACACATTACATCTGGTTGCAAGCTACTTGCACAAACAGATTACCTGCACAGACACAACCAAGTAGCAAACATAATACACCAAAAGCTTGCAACCAAACACAAATTAATGAACACACTCACACCATACTACAATTACATACCAGACACAATCCTAGAAAACTCAACACACAAGATGTATTACGACAGAACAATCCTAACAGACAAAACCATACACCACAACAGACCAGACATCACTCTCATAGACAAGCAAAACAAAGTTACCTACATTATAGACATCTCAATACCTGACACACACAACATCCAGGATGCATTCACCCAGAAAATTAGCAAATACACAGAACTCTCTCAAGAAATTAAGCGTCTCTGGGGAATGCAAAAGGTAGTTATAGTACCCATCATTCTCTCCTCCACAGGAGTAATCCCTCAAACATTACACAAAAGCCTCAAAACACTAGATCTACATCCAAAGACATACATAACACTACAAAAAGCATCTCTACTCAATACATGCAACATAGTAAGAAAGTTTCTCAACACTGACACAGACAGTTAACTCACAATTAAACATCACAAGTAGCTATGTCTTGACTCGTGTCCGACATAGCACTTTGACCCGGAAATATTCCGTGCCCACATTGATGTACTATAACATAATAATAATAAAATGATTTTTAAAAAAAATTATGATTTGAAAAAACTTGACCTTTTTGTGTCAACATTGTCTTTTAAGAAGAATAATATCTATAAATAGTTATTCAAACAGATATAATCAACATCCATTAACTATTATTAGTATAAATATGTTTGTGTTAATAATGGTCAATAGAAACTAATTATATCAATTAATATGAATGCCAATGATAACTATTAAAAATTCATTTTATAAGTTGGAACAATCACACAATATCTCCCACACACACAATGTTAAAGTTACAAACTTAATTCATATACAAGTTTTTTGTAACTCTGATACTGTTATTTGATCCTCAAAAGTATCGAAATAACTTCATGTACTGTATTTTGTGATATATTTCACAACTCGACCAATTAGAAGTCTTATTTTATGGATTTGAATAAAAAGTTCTGATTATGAAGTGAGGGTTTTCGGTGTGGTTGATGCCACTTTGAAATACTGCCATAATATGTTAACACATTGGTGCCAGCATAACGACAGAAAGTCATTGGAAATTTTGTATCACAGGTACTGACATCAATGATATGTCAACAGTAGTTATCTTAAAATCAATTATAAATATTTTTTTGCCTGTCAAATGGCAGACTACATTTTTTCTTATGACTGTAAATTTGAATGAAATCCTGCAGATAGAAAGTATACCTGTTCAGATGGATCTCATTTAGTTTTATATAAATGCATGTTTATTTATGTTTACAATATATATAATGTAAACAAGATATTTACTATAAATTAAAGATTTCTAATACATCACACCTTTATTCACACAAGATAATACAAAATCTGATGATTACAGCTTGAATAATAGATTGTGTTAGAGTAACAAATCAGCTCATTTTTGTTTACATTCAGTCATTTCCTGTGATGACTGACTTTGTGTCATTCTCCCACCATTATTGCTGAATACTGTTTGTTGTCTCTAGTTCAACAACTACATTGCCAAAATTAACCAGATATTTGCAAATTTTTAATAATATTGTATATAAAACTGGAATTTTCAGATGAAAATAATTTTAAAAAGTCTTTTTTTCTAATAATTCACCAATTTCGACTTATTTTTCAAAATTATCATGGCTCATTCGAAAACAATTTCTTTTAAAAGCACAATAGTTGAAACATTGTTGTCAGAAGCATATTTCCACTGAAAATGTCCAAATTTTGTATTGATTTTTTTGGATTTCCTGCAGAAAAATGAAAAAACCAGCTTAAGATCATGTTCAAAGTCCATTGAAACCCCAAAATTTTCTATAGCTGGTATCAATGTGTTAACTGTGTAATTTACATCATATTGATTGCTAGAGCATTCTGTTATCATAATGTTTAAAATTCTTGAAGATTTTTGAAATTTTGTGAAAAATTTGAAAATGAAATACCACAATTGCAACTACAAATGTTTGTAAGGTGGAGTACAGATTTTATAAGATAACTGAATTTTTAATATATAATAACTGAATTAAAAGATAACTGAATTATATATACATATAATAACTAGTCTAAATATTATATTGTACCTCAATTCAATATAAAATTAACTTACTGAGGCAGCTAGTTTCCAATTAAAACCATAAACAGGATGAAATGGAGGGTCATATATACCAACTGAAAATAGCATGCTGCTAGATGTTATAATACATATTAAGAACATTACAGCATGAGAAAACATTATCTGAAATAATCATAAAATTTTAGATTATTGGTTTAATAGCATTAATAATTAATAATTTCAGGAATTACCAGAAATGTTCTAGACAATAGGACATATGATGGTTCTGATACAACACACGTAATATAATGCAAAAATGTTATAGTAAAACAAATAAAATTTGCAACCATAAAATATGTTTCTGAAGCAGTTCCTGCAAATCCTAAAATAATGTCAGAATAAGCTGGACGACAATGAATCATAATAAGATATGTACAAATGAAGCTTGTCACCTAAATAAAAATAGAATTTTTAACAAAGTTTGCAAACAAATTATACTTATTTTATAGAATAAAAATTCTAATATTTTGTTAGCTTATTTACTTAATTCAAATAAACTTAATTAAATCAAAATTTTTCTTATTGATTTAGAAATAAAACAGTAGCAGTGATCCAATTATTCATATTTTTAAAGATTATATTAACTTAACTTAACTATTGATAAAAGAAGAGAGCTTTATTTTAAAATCTATAAATCACTTAATATGTTATAGTATTATTAATGAAGAGTACACAATCAGGGATGTAAGCAAGAAATTAAAGAATCATTGGGTATGAGAATAATTATACAGTATTATAATTATATAAAATCTAAGCAAAAAGTAATGGAACTATTATTACCTATAATGAATAAAATAGTGCTAGCATACTAGATTTATGTTTCACAAAGTGAACATAACTGTTATATTAATCACTATATTGTATTTTCATTCATAAAATTGTTATTTTCCATGATAAAAAAATTTTAATGTTTATGCATTGTAAAAAAATAAATGCAAACAAAGAACATATATTAAATTTTAAATTTAATTTTGAATTAAATTTAGAACCAAAAGCAAATTAATATGAACCAAAAACTATCAAATGCTGCAAATAGCATTTGAAAATAAATGCATAGGCAGATTTATTACTACTGACCGTATAAGAAATTTCTGAATAGAAAAAACTAATTAAAGATGAATGAATAAATGGATGAATATCAATAATCAAATGGCATTTAAGAATATGAAATTAACCAAAAAGTAAAATAAATAATTTTTCATGAACAAAGGATTTTGATAAAGTAACATGAATATGATATATCACCTGTATATTTTCACTAAATGTTCAACAGTACTTAATTCAAACATGTGTCATCCTATATCTCATTTATTGAATAGGTTTCAGTAAAATTTTTTTTATCTTTTAATATTAAAAATTGTATTGAAAGCATAAAAAAAACCTCAAGATATTGAGAAAATTAAACAGAATATAATTGTTCTAAAAGGTCAGACATGTATCCATTGGGTACCTAGAATATGCAAGTGGCACAGGTGAGACCCAAAACATTTTCTGGGGAACATCATTTAAAAATGACAGCATTCATAGCCATAACTCCACTATTACTAAAGGTTATTCTGAAAGAAAATTACCAAAGCAACATTGAAAGCTGAAGAAGTCATTAGAATAATTGTAATCAAATCAAAAACATCTATGTAAAAAAATAAGCCAAATATAATGCTAAGAAATTAGAATATTTGTTACAATTTAAATATGGCTATTTTTACTTAATTAAATCAAAATTTTTCTTATTGATTTAGAAATAAAACAGTAGCAGTGATCTAATTATTCACATTTTTGAAGATTATAATAATGAACTTCAAATATTAAAACTTCAAATATAATTAGAATAATTGTAATCAAATCAAAAACATCTATGTAAAAAAATAAGCCAAATATAATGCTAAGAAATTAGAATATTTGTTACAATTTAGATATGGCTATTTTTACTTAATTAAATCAAAATTTTTCTTATTGATTTAGAAATAAAACAGTAGCAGTGATCTAATTATTCACATTTTTGAAGATTATAATAATAAACTTCAAATATTATAATAATAAAGAGAAATAAACTAATATAAATATATTTAATGTTATTTTATTTTCTTAAATCAAAATAGAGTGCCATATAATTGCCTAAGCTGACAAGGCCCTAGCCTAGGGTGATAAATTTGTAGAGTCAGCAAATTTATAATTGCAGAACTTTTCCAGAAGTCAACTATCTAAGAAAGTTGAAGTATTTCATTTGTTTGTTAGAATTTGCATAGATAATGGGGGAAATACACATTTCTTATGCAGATCCAAGCTAATCTGGAAAAGACTATACTGTTCTGTTCCACGAAAACTTCAAAAAATGCCTTTCCATCATTACATGTGGTAAAGCAATACTATGTTCTACAAGTTCATTTGCACACTTGCTAGAAATTGTTCAGCTGAACGAATCTTTAAATAGTTTTTTACATATTTCAATGCTGAAAATTGGTATTGAAGTGTGCAAAATACTAAAGGTAAATATTGGGTTGTTCGATAATTAATGTTGTTTTTTTTCATATTTTTCAAAGTGAATTTATTTATATTAACAACAAACATTAATCAATGATATATTGACCATTTTGTTGGATGACCTTTTGCCATCTTTCGGTAAGTTGGAAAATTCCACGTTCGAAGAAGCCTTGATTTTTAGAAGCGAAGAAGTGGTCCACTCATTTTTAACAGCCTGATCGGAATCGAAAGTTTTACCATTCAAATGGTTTTGAAGGGAGCGAAACAAATGGTAATCTGATGGTGCTAAGTCAGGGCTGTAGGGTGGATGTGGCATCAGTTCCCAATTGAGCTCTGTTAATTTCTGACGGGTTATCAAAGAGGTGTGGGGTCTGGCGTTATCATGATGGAACATCACACCTTTGCGATTGGCCAGTTCGGGGCGTTTTTTCTTGATTTCTTCATTCAATTTCGATAGTTGACGACAGTAGACATTCGAATCAATAGTTTGGTTTCTTGGAAGCAGCTCAAAGTAGACTATACCCTTGTAATCCCACCACACAGAAAGCATAATCTTCTTTTGGTGAATATTGGCTTTGGATGTCGATTGTGGGGGCTCATTTTGCTTGGTCCATGATCGTTTTCGTACTACGTTATCATAAACAATCCATTTTTCATCACCCGTTATGATTCTTTTTAGAAATGGGTCGTTTTGGTTACGATTCAGCAAAGAGTCGCATATGTTAATGCGTTTGGTGAGGTGGATTTCCTTTAATTCGTGAGGAACCCAAACATCCAGTTTGTTTATGTAACCAAGCTGTTGTAAGTGCAAGTAAACTGTTGAATTCGATATGTCGAGTTTCTCTGCTATCTCTCGAGTTGTCATACGCCGGTTAGTTTCGATTAACGCCTTTATTTTGTCGTCATCAGTAGTGGTTGGACGACCAGTATGTGGTGCATCTTGCACATTAAAATTTCCAGAGCGAAAGCGAGCAAACCAACGCTGACACTGGCGTTCAGTAAGGCAGTCCTCACCATAAACTTCACATAATTTCTTCCGAGCTTGCACCGCATTTTTGCCCTTTCGGAAGTAAAACAATAAAATATGCCGATAATGCTCTCTTTGATTGTCCATTTTCAACTTAATTTTAACCAACTTGTTTTTTACTAATGACGCTCAGTTTTTGACTGAAGATAGTCTCAAGTCTAATCTTTAAAACAGTTTATAATAATGTAGGCCACGCAATCACTACTACATGAAATATGCAGTTCACGCCACCTATGAAAAAAAAACGACATTAATTATCGAACAACCCAATATTACTGATGAAAAATTAATTTTCTCATCTCTTATTGAAATGGACTGAACATCACTAATAGATTATACAGAAATAATTAAGTTGCCTAACAAAAGTGTAGAGGGAAATATATATAAAAAAATGAAATAAATATTAAATGTTAAAATATATTTATATAATTTTATTTTCAATAATACATGTAAATGTTTAATTTAATGATATTTTGTTTAATTCATACTAAATCTTTAAAAAAGTAAAATAAGTTCAAACTATAAGTGACAATTATTTCTAGGTCTAAGAGTGCAAAAATTTTTAATCTGTCACTGCCAAATAGCCACATCTAAATTGTAACACATTGTAATTTTGTAGCATTGTACTTGACTTATTTTTTCACATATTAAACGCTTCTGATTGGACATTTTTTAGATAAATACTATTTTTCTGAGAGAGGCATTTTAACAATAATATTTTAATACATCATTAAATATACTCTTTATTTTTAATCTAATTGAATCAAAATTTAAGAAAAAATTTTGTAAAATAATAAACACACATATATCAAATTTGGTTGAAATTAATCGAGCAATATGATCTGTAGAAAAGGAATTCCCAATGAAAAATCTCCTATTCTTTTCATTTTGGCCCTATTTAAATATTTTATTTATGAAAGTCTTTTGTTTTATGGCTCAGTATAGAGCTTATAAGACTAAGGCTTTCTGAGAAATGCAGAAACAAACAAAGAATATTTACATTCCAGATTTATTCAAAATCAATTAAACAATGTTCTATAGACTTTTATAGAAAAGAGAATCATCCTCTTCTACACCTTTTAATTTTAAAAGGTGTAAAAGATTAGTTTAATCGAACCGAAATTTTCAGATGATTTTAATTGAGTGAGATCTGATCAAAAATGATTAAACAACATAATATGTAGATGTTTATAGAAAATGGATTTCCATTTCCTTCATATTTTAACCTGATTGTGCTGGAATTTTCAAGAATCTTTAAGTAATTAAGAAATACCTACATACCAATTTCATTGATACTGGTCGAGTAATTAATCTATAATGGTGACAGTGGAAGAAGAAGAGAAAATGATGTTTTTTTGTTGATTTTTTGTAATTTTTAAAACTACTCTAATTCTTTTATTAATTGGATTTGAAGCTTCAAATTTGAAATTCAGTATCTTACTGAATATTTTTCTTGAATATAATCATCAGATTAATAATATCCAACTTAGAATGAAAATTACAGCAAGTTGAATTTTAGCCATAATGATTATTATAATAAGAGTAAAGGTGGTGTACTTGGCTTAAGAGTCACTGCCATATCTCTTGATCAAAGCAGGAGGCTTAGGTTAGTTTTAAATGCCACTTAACTCTAATAAAACTGTAGCAATAGTAATACTTTTTCATTATATCTTACATATATATAATTAATTTTAATAAATAACACATAATTAAAATAAATTTACTATAAGTGGCAATTATCTATCTTTAATGCCTTCTAAAAAAAAAACAGAAGTCACTAAAGAGATTTTTATGCAAATTCAAACTTTCAAAAAACAGTTAAAACACTATTTGAAAGTTTGAATTTACACTGTAGTTATGTTCCTATAAAATCTTGTGTAGTATGAAGCTATGTTATATGGAATTAAGGTTTTCTACTAGTTCTCAACTGTGTTATAGCAAAATCATATTCTATAAATACCATGTTGTGAAAGAGTTGCTGCAATTTTCTAGTCATGCTAAAGTGAAACAGTGTTATATAAGATTTGCCTATGATTAAAATTTCAAAACACAAAATCAATGATATAATCATCATAAACATTATATATTTAAACAAACAATATTAAAATTTTTGTAAAAATAATTGGCATATCACTTGTTATAATGGTTCTGTATTTATATTATTATACATAACTTAATATAACCTATTCATTTTATAATTCTTCTACTTAAAAATGGAAAATTTTATATTAATATTGCTTTTCACTTGCTCTTAATTATACTAATTCATTTAAAAGTAATTTTAAATATAGTTCATTGTATTCTGCTGAAAATGTTTATGCTTTAAAATAATAAGGAATTTGCTTTTAACTAATAAATTCTTTGCAACTATTTCAAAAACAGTTGCAAATTATATATATAGGTAATTTAAATATTACTAAAAAACTTTAAAATTCAAAATTTCAGTCATAAGAAAGGTTTTAAAACATTAATAGAATCATATAATGGGAAATACAATTTTACTGATTTGATATTATTTGTCTGCTAGATATAATAATTCTTTGTTTTTTTGCTGTTTTACTTTTTATTTTTTGGTATGACTAAATTATTGTAATAAATCTAAATCTGATAATTCCTCTAGAGTTGATTTTTTAATAATTACTATTTTAAATAATATTTAAAAGTTTCTTCCAAAATACAGGGTGATTACAAATGATTCACCGGGTTTTGGATGAATGTATTTCAGAAAGTATTACAAACAAAATAGTGATTGATACATTGTATGAAAAAGCACATTTTCAAGTTTCTTACACATCATTGTGTAAGAAACTTGAAAATGTTTGAAAAAACATTTGAAAAACACAAAAACAAACAAAAACATAAAAACTTGAAAAAAACATGAGGAGAGCAAATGTTCTATGTGCTCTCCTCGTGTTACACGACACACATCTATGCGGTAGTCAAGCTCAGCCCATACACGTTTGAGCATGTCCCTGTCAATGTTCGCCAGCGCAGCAGTGAGGCGATTCTGGAGTTCAGTCAATGTTGTCGAGAAAAGGTGGTACGTACACATTGTCTTTCACGTATCCCCAAAGAAAACAAAAAAATCACAAACTGTAAGGTCAGGAGACCTTGGGGGCCACCTTAAGAGTCCTAAATCATCCTGCGCACATCGCCCAACCCACCTGTTTGGAAGTTCCCTGTTCAGATGGCGACGCACTTCTCTATGCCAATAAGGCGGAGCTCCGTCTTGTTGGAATGTGAAGTGTGGGTTATCAGCTGTCAGTCTCGGAAACAACCAGTCTTGTAATGTGTAGGTATACGAGGAGAGCACCTAGAACATTTGTAATGATGTGTAAGAAACTTGAAAATGTGCTTTTTCATACAATGTATCAATCACTATTTTGTTTGTAATACTTTGTGAAATACATTCATCCAAAACTCGATGAATCATTTGTAATCACCCTGTATATAGGACTAAGATTTAGCAAGCCTAAGCATCTAATTATAACAAAATACTTTAGGATATATAACATATTAAAAGTAAAAAATTTTTAATTTTATTTTAATATTCATAATTATATTTTTCCTTTCACAAAGATACATTAATTTTGATCAACTTCAATTTTTCTAAATTTGAATTGTCAAAAAAAAAATTCAAAGTTTTGCATAATGCAATAATTATGAATGATGATGTAAAATATAGCTTAATAATTACATTTTGTAGAATTTAAAATATCAGTTTATATTATTTGCTGCTTTATATAATAAGCAATTTAATTATCAGATATAATTAAAAAAGTTGATTAATCCAGTGGTGAACAACCTGTGGGTTGCGACCCCTCAAGGGATCACAGAAAAATTGTTGTGGGTCGTGAGAATTGAGAAATTTTCATGTTGGATTAATAAATTTTTAATTGAAAGAATTAAAAATATTAATTAAAAAAATACATGAAAATTGCTCAACTCATTATTGTGCGTATGACCACTTTTTTGTTTAATGTATTATAATTTTTTTTTAATATTTATAATTTGCTTATAAATATTTTTCAAAAATCTTATATCAAATCATATGTACTGAAATATACTATAAAGATATAAATTTTATGTGGTAAAACGACTTTTATTATTACTATCCTTATATGCTTATAATATGATGTTAACAACAAATAATGGGTCAGGTAAAATTTCAGTCTGAGTATGGGAGTCGCAAGTGAAAAAAGGTTGCACACCATTGGATTAAAATTTTTATCGGTAAGTATGATAAAAATATGTACATATATATATGATCTGAATAATTAATTTATTATGACAATAATAAATTTACCCACTGGCTTTTTATATTTATGTTGCAATAAAATGTTAAAAGTTATATTAAGTTTCTTGGATCCTAATATCAACTTTTTGATGAATTAACATTTCTTCATTGAATATGCATATGTTTACATTATTTTATTTTATGTATGAAGCATTCAATAAAATTATATCACTGAATTTTTAATTTTTGTTGTGAATTATGATTATTGTTTTCTCAAAAAGATTATTTTATGAAATTGCTAAGACAACAGATATCATTTATTAAGAACTTTTACTAAGGAAATGCTTTAGATTGTGGTATGATAAATAAGTTACGGAAATAGTTTTGTCCTGCTTATGTAATTAGACAATATTTTATCATATTTGAGTGAATAAGGGATGACAGTTTTTAGATCTGGATTATATTACAATTTCATCTATTTAAATTAATGATAATTTTGACCCAAATTTAAGAGAATTTATAAGTACAGAGTCCTCCACTTACAATGGAATTTGGTTTCAAAAATTTTGAATCCTACTGTCATAGGTTGAAAGTGCCCAAAATTTAGATTTCTCATTACTAATATTTACTAGAAACCATACATTATCTTAACAAACAAAAAATAAAAAACTATAAGAGACAAAAATAAGATGCTATCCATATATCCTATCATTGGGTCAGGGAATTGAACCCAAATGAATTACATTGACTAATAATAGAATTTATCACTGACTTTACTGTTGTATAAGTTGGTCATAAGTTAAAGTAGTTTTAAGTCAAGGACTACTTGTATTATTCAAGAATACACACATTCATAATTAAAAGTAATTGCTATAGCCTGCACTAGTATATCAATTACAAGTCTTGGTTATACAAGAAATTTATCAGAAAGATAACTGAAATTCATTCATAAATGTTATTTTTCATTTTTAAACATATGATATTGATAAAAAAAATTCACAGAGTAGACTCCCAATTATCCAAAGTAATGTGGATGAAGGGAACTTCAGATAATCACAAACTCAGGTAACATAGCAGGCTTGATAAATTATCATTAAATAAACTGAATTTGAATGCTGTTATGTGATGATGTATACTATTTTTAGGTTAGATCTACTTATTGAATATATTGATTTATACTGAATTTTAATGTTATGTTGATTTTTTTATTTTTGTAACAATAGTTGTAAATAAAATTTTAATTAATTAAAAGTGCTTTATTGTATAATTTAACACAATTTTATTTATAACTGTTTTATTACAAAAAAAAATAAAAAATAAACACAAAGTGAATGACAATTCATTTTGGTAAAATAAGACTGTTAATTAGAATTCTATTGCAGATTATTTCTAAATACATATATTTATCTAATTTTATTATGTATGTTTATTGTTTATTGACTTTTAATCCAAATAATCCTGATTAATCTGCCTTAATTAATCCCTTGAGTCTATAACGGATTTTAATCATTTTGAATTAATTTAAACTAATTTTAGCGCCATCGAACGAGATGGCACTAAAATTAGTTTAAATTAATTCAAAATGATTGAAATTCGTTATAGAATCAAGGGATTATTAAGGCAGATTAATCAGGATTTATTTGGATTAAAGTTCCCTTGAGGTTGGTTTAATATTTAAAGTTTAACTTTTAAATATTAATTCTATACAGATAGTCCTTGACTTATGATGGGGTTGTTATGATAGCCCCATCATAAGTCAAAAAAATGATAAGTTGAAAATGACCTACAATAGTAGTAATAATAGACAATAGAATACAAAATACTTTAAGATGGTAAAATTGTCTAGATTTTATCCCAGATCCTTCAAGTGATAAAATTATCTGGAATTGAATCCAAGCTTCAAGATGTAAAAATCAAGAATTAAATCCAAATCTCCAAGATGTAAGAGATTGTTTTATTAAAAATATAGTAAAGAAAGTATTTCTAGCCAATATGCTATAAAAATAATTCAGTTCAGAATATTTTAAGAGCAATTGTAAGATCAGATTATCATAAGTTAAATGATTGTATATATGGGACTAATTATTATTATTATTTTTAATGTCATCTGAATTAATCCAATATTTATTTGCATCTATTCTTTCAATTTACATGTTAAAATTTAACAATTTCTTCTTATAAAGTATAAAATATTAATATAAAAATCTATAAATGTTAAATAATATAAAAATAATATTTCAGGAAACAAGTTTAAAGATAAGAACAGTTATTTTATCCACAGTTTTTAAAATATATAAAAATTATTCTTACTATTTCAGCTAAATGAAGTAATCCCTGACATGAGAAAGTATAATTTCGACTCCAAATAATTAATCTGGAACGATTTGTCAAATTTCCAGAGGGTAATGTTTTCCAACTTCTATCAATCATCTTGAATTGTTTCAAAAAATTCCTAATTTATGTAATAAGAAAATAATAATGAGTCATTTCAAAATAATTCACAAAAAATTTCTATTTTTTTAAATTAAACAAAATTTTTAAAATTCTATATGAATTCTTCATATTCTTAACTTATATTAAGCAATATATTGAAATCTAATTCTAAAAAAATTAACTAAGGAAGATGCAAATCTTAAGAGTTTTTAATTTTGTGATTAATATTTTTAGACTGTCACCTAGGCAAGATATAATATGAAAATTTAATAACCAACTTAGTCTAAATAATATTCATTTATCTGATATTAAAGTTCATACAAACAGATGTCCAAGAAAACAGTTGGATTTATTTGAAATATTTTTTAATTACAGTCAATTCTCATTATTCGTGTATTTGACTATTCGCGAAAATTTATTTGTAACCACAAAATCAATATTTGTGGACTCCTGCTGAGCGGCAAAAATACACCAATGTAAACTCTCTCTCTAATAAAGGAAGTTGTTTGTTACCAAATATAATCTCTGAACCAGTTTACTGGGAAATTTCTCATTATCTATCCTTTCTCACTCCACAAACCGCAGGTAGGCCTGCTCATATCGTCCGCAGATCCCACAGGAAGAATTGACTCTATGCTTGAATGCAGCCTCAAATTTAGGCACTTAACTTCCTGCGCATTTGCTCCTTATGCCAAAATTTTAGAAGATCTGAGTCAAAAAGTGATGCAGTTTTTCAATGCAATTCAGAAAGACAATATGCCAGTTCTCACATCAAACATATTACAAATTAAATAAGATATCTGTAAACATTTCAGAAATTGTAGAAATTCATTTCAGTATTATTTCAGAAAACTATCCATCAAATATAAAGATTTTTATTTACTATGTTATTAGTGAGTTTAAAAAATATAAATAAAGATTACAGTAATTATAATACTGTATATAGTACTATACACTGCATATACTGTAATTATTTGTAAGTAATGCATTACAAATTAAATAAGATATCTGTAAACAGAAAAAAAAACACAAAGTACGAAAATGTTGGGAAGAAAGAGTGTCTTTAAACAAAAAAACACACATAAAGCAAGGATGAAAATGTTGGGAAGAAAGGTTTACAAGGAACCTAACTCTATATTTTCCATAGGCACAATGGTTCACTATTCGCTAATTCAGTATTCGTGAAGAATTTACAGAATGTAACTATCGCGAATAGCGAGAATCGACTGTACTTTGGGATTATTGTAACTTCAGTATCACATCTAATATAAATAGCTACTATAACATTTATTATTACAATAATAAAAGAATAATTTAATTAATAAATCATGAAACCACTAAGAATGAGTATTCCCATTGTTATGGATTTTGGTGGTGATGAATTTCAATCAGATACTGTGTTGAAGATCAAAATTTTAATTCAGACTTACATTGATGTTTACTAATACCAATGTAAATCTGAATTAAAATTTTGATTTTCAACACAGTATCTGGTTCAAATTCATCACCATCAAAGTCCATAACAGAAAATCCTTTTAGCAGCTCACAAATAATTAATTATGAAATAGATCTTCCATCATTCTACGAAATAATTTCATTTTGAAATTATATATATATCTCTGTAAAGAAGATAAGTTGATCAAATACAGATAGTCCTCAACTTATGTCAATTTGTATTTATGATGGTTATGTAATCACTAAATTCTGTGATTGGTCAATGCAATTGAATGAGTTTGAATCTGGACTCAATGGTCTGATATATGGAAAGCTTCCTCTTTTCTGTCTAATTCTTATAATTTTGTGTTCTTTATGTTTATTAAGATAATGTATAGTATATTAGTAAAATTTAGTTGTGAAAAATCCACAAATACAGGAATACCTCGATTATCGCAGTTTTGATTATTGCGATTCTAGATTTATCGCGGTTTATAATTTGATACCAAAATTCGAGTTATTGCGCTCAAATTCGAATTATCGCGCCCGCGAGATGTAGCCCACTATATATGCAACCAGAATTACATTTAGTTTGAGTCGTCACTCTCCAAATAGCGCTTTGTTTTTATCCGATAGTGCCTGCTCACCATTCACCAGTAACTATCCACCTCTATTTGAAGTACATGTGTATATTTATTTCTCTTCTTATTTGCCCCTACAGTGAATGCTAAAAGAAACAAGGATGATATCAAGGCTACAGCTATCAAGAAGAAACGTAGAGTGATCAACTTAGATTAGCACGCTCAACACATTTCGTTTTTACCTTATACATAAAATTTAATTAATATATTTGAAAAATCCTTGGCAATGATCACCCATTTTACATGCATTATTTATCTCGATTCGATTATTGCAGTATTTTTCGTGGCAACATTAACCGCGATAATCGAGGTATTCCTGTATTAGACATTTCTGACTTCTAATCAAATCCGATTTATGACAGCAGAGTTCAAATCAAACCCATCATAAGTTGAAAACTACCTGTACAAACTTATGCTAATGATTTCTTTAGTTCAAATGGAGCTATCCATTTGCTTAGATTTTACTTTGAATAATCTGTTGATTTAGATTGTTTGTTACTATTTTCAATTTTAATTGATTGCTTTGAGTGAATATGGGATGCACATGATCACAAATGAAGAAAGGACTCAGCCTTAACATTATCCAACTACTGGTGAATTTATATTCAACATGGACATCAAATTAATTTTAACCAGAACAAGTGGTAGCACTTAAAGCAAAATTGCCTTTCATTATTAAATGGAATGAAGATGTCTTACAACAATAGTAGTAGTAATAGTATGTTTTTATCTTGTCTTATAACAACTTATTTTTTCAACTTAATAAAGCATACATATTTCTCATTTCTATCAGCCAAGTATTATGTATACAAGTAGTCCTTGACTTATCATGGCAGGGTTTGATTCAAAAGTTGAAAAGTGCCAAAATTTATGATTTATCAGTGTTATGATTTATTAGGACACTTATTACCTTAATAAACAAACACAATTATAAGAACCAGACACAAGAAAGGATGAGGATGCTTTCCATATATCAGATAGAGTCAGGGACTTAAATCCGTGGAATTGCATTGATCAATTACAGAATATAATCACTGCATCCAGATTATAAGTTCTAGTAGTCAAAAATCAAAGCAATCATAAGCTGAGGACTACCTGTATATGTAATTGTATATTATATAAACAACTTTAAATTTCTTGCTTTCCTTCTTATATATTATATCAGCGTTTCCCAAACTTTTTCTATGATGGAACACTTCATAAATCCTGAAATTTTTACGGAACACTTTGGCTATTTTATAGTATAGGTAGATATTAATAAATAAATTAGGCAAACAAACATTTTTTATAAAATTGTAATTATGTAAAAAAATAAACTAGTGACTCCAGTTTCAACTTGTCAATTTTAATTAAATCATATGAGACTTATATTAATTTTCATAATTTTTTATGGAACACTTACAGATCTTCCATGAAACACTGGTGTTCCACAGAATATAGTTTGAGAAACACTGTATTATATGATTAACAGAGACAATTTTAAATTATTCTGATTATATAGAATATCATTTGTAAGAATGTTTTACAAACAGTTCTCTTAAACAGTATTTTAAAGATATGCTAATTTTTCTATTAAGAAATATTGTAATTTAGTAGAATCTTTTATACAGATATCATATTTTCTCCATAGGACTTAATAATCATATAGCTTTTTAAAATCAATTTTAACAAACTACTAGTGAAATTATGATAATCTAATAGTCACCAAAACACTCAAACTCAGTTCAGTATCTCTTGATTATCTGTGCATGGATTATCCATACATAATTTATTTTATTTTCTTTGATTTGCATTAATTCATAAAATTATGAACTATAAATACATTACAAGTAAAATATCTGAGATAATGGATTTAAAGAAAAATTTAGTTTAAAAATTTAAAAAAAATGTAGAACTTTGTTGAAACGATTTACCTGAATTAGGATTTCAATATAAGAGTGATACAGATATCTAAACCCTCTGTTGGGAAATCAACCTCAAGAGGAAAAGTAATGAAGAAAATTTTGCAACAACATTAGTCACAATACAGAATCTGATTTGTATTACATACATTATATATTGATACATTGTTAGAATAATGAATTGTCTTGATTACAGTGATAATAGTTATCAGGTAAACTTGTTCAAAAATTAGAAAAAAAAATCTCAAGGATTCTCAAAAACAAAAATCATATCTAAAGAATGAAAAATATCAAAGAGATCTCAAGATATTCTAAAGAACATATTTAGAATAAGCTGTTGCTATATTATGCAATATATATATATATAAACTATAAATTATTCTAACTACACACATGTACATATATACATACACACATACACATACATACATGTGTAGTTAGAATAATTTATAGTTTTCTTCTGGTCAATTTCTTGATCAACTCGGCCTTCAGATAACAATAACAGCTTAAAATTTTTTATTTTCCAATGAGTAAATGCATTTTGAGTTGAAGGTCTAAATTGTCTTTACTCCTCTCAGTATTTTTTTAAATAAGTAAATAAAACAGCACTAAATAGCAAGTATAAATTTTTTAATTGGTATAACGTCCTCTTCAGTACCATACAATAACCATAAAGTTTAAACGGAACATTCCAGAATAAATAAACAATTAGTTTATTTATTCTGGAATGTTGTGTATGGTACTGAAGAGGACGTTATAGGCCTGAAAACGTTATACCAATTAAAAAATTTATACTTTCTATTTAGTGCTGTTTTATTTACTTATTTAAGAATGTAAGCAAGTAGTTTACTTTATTATTATCCTCTCAGTATATTTGGTTTTTACAATTCTTAAAATTCTTTTCTATATTGATTTACATAATACTCTCTTTTTCAAGTTATTACATCATTTTTTTGTTTTACAATTAATCCTTATATTCTTATCCTTTTTAATTCTTAAATCCAGTTACATTCTGTTAATTTATCTTTAATAATGCATTATATAATCTTTAAATTTTGTAAAAATTTTGTAATCAGAATAACTTGTTAATTTATATGCATGCATATATATTTGTAAAATGAAATACAAAAAAAATTCAGGTTATTCGTGTTCTATAATATCTATAAATAGCCTTATCTCCATTAGCTTGTATAATTTGAGAATATATTGCATATTAATATTAAAGCACTTTAGTAATCAAATACTTTATCAACTATTGAAGAAAAAATTAGCAAGAACCTAGTTACATCACAACACCTGACTTATATTGACACATCAACACAGAAGCTACTATTAACATGGTAATAGCTAACACACCAAAACACTCACACTCATGGTAACAGTAATTTAACACAGGTCTCCAATTAATGGTCATTGACAAATGTAAATAAACAACTTAGTGAAATATCCCAGCTCTCTGTAATGGTTTCTTCCTATCTTAAGCTAAATTAGACCAGTTGACAGTGATCAAAATCATTTCTTTTCTGAAATAAAAGATTTTTATGCCTAATGCTGTGCTGTTTTTTAGTCTTTTTTAAAAAATATAGTCCAAAGTTTTAGTTATCCAGAGAAAACATGCAAATTAAGACTGAAAAGATATCAGCACAACTAAAAGTATAATTCTATCATGAAAAGAAAGCATGTCTGCTACATAATAGCAGAATTACAATATTCTCTAATTTATAAACATTGAATATTCAGATAAGTCAGGATAAATGCATTCAGTGCTTATTTTGTTTATTATCCATTCTTATGGAATTATGATTAATTTGCACTGATTTAATTTGGCTGAATTTTCTATCATATCAAAACTCAGATAATATTTATATAGTCTGTTTCAAGATAAGCTGACAGTAAATCACTACCATTGTTGTGGATATTTCTACATAAGAAAAATAGTCTTGTTAGTTAAATTTAGTATTAATGTTTTAAAATATAAAAATGGTATATCATCATATAATTTGTTGTTTTAGGAAATAAAGTATCGAAATATTATTGAAATGATATAAAAATGTTTTATAACACGAGACAAAATTTTTGTTCTTGTTTCTATTATAGTTATTTGAAATGATAGCTATGTATTTAGTAATATTTTTGAACTATAGTTTGTGATATTAATTTAGCTTTAATAATAAGCTATTTTCCACAGTGTTTTCTATAATAAGTACGAATAAAATAAACATGACATATTTTTATTATTTACTAAAACTACTGTACTAAAAAGTATTAAAAAGAAAGCTAACTTCTCAAAATAAATTTAGGAAGATCGTCATAAATATTCCATATAGCTATATCATGATAAACGATTCATTATTATGCCTCTCAAAACAACACTGGAGGTGTATTTGTTTGTTGAATGTGAATTTATTTACAAATCTTGTATGAATATAAGGTTATCTTTGGTGATTCGGCTGTCAGCTTATCTTGAAACAGACTGTTTGAAAAATACTTTTTGTAAAATTTTTTGTAAAGAGTCTATTTTTGTCCAGAAGAAATTTGTTCTCCATTGCCAGAAATTTGTTCCTTAGCTTCATTTTTGATGAGTTTTGTCATCCAGAGAAAACATGACACTCTTTCAAAACAGTTTAATTACAAATAATCATTTGTTTCAGTCAAACTATCCTAAAGAAGCACAATTTCTTCTGGATGAGAAAACTTGTCAGAATTAAGAAAAGAAATTTTAATAAATTTGGATTAAATTGATATTAGAGAAGAAATTTCTCATAGGAAAAAAAAATCTGAATTTTAATGCAACATCCTAAAAATTTAAGTCAAATATGGTTAAATCATCACAAAAAACTTCATAAAAATAATATTAAGGCCAGATAAATTTATCTTGGACACCCTATGGAGCACACAGTACATATTAAAGATATTTCATTCAAAACTCTTCACAACAAAAAAAATAACTCAATGCAAAATATACTAATTTTTGCATAGAGTTAATTTTTACATTTAATTTTGATGAATCTCTATATACTCGAATTAGAGATAATTTATTTCAATCATAATAAAGATTATTTTTCCTCTCAGTACAGATATTTCAATTTTATTCTTTGTAACTTGTTAGTCTATTCCATCATCATCAAATAAGAATGTTATTATAAAACTTCAATATCCGAACTGGAAGGTATCTTCAAAAAATAAAAATAAAAATTAATTTTTAAATTTATTAAAATTTGATATTAAATTTTATTCAATTATATGCAAGATTTCGGTACTTACGTATTAACGCCACCGCAGCTATGTGTACACTAATGCGCCAATAAAGAGCAATCTTGTTGTACACACAGCTGCGGTGGCGTTAATTTCTAGTTAATGATTCAAGCATTATATACAGTATTTAATTTATAATATAATCATTTTCTCCATTGATTTCCAGACAATATACAAAAGACTAAATTTATATTATTATGACCTAATAAGTTTTATTGGAATAAATTTATCAGTTTATTTAAAAAACTATACAAATACAATTATTAAGATTCGGCATTCATTGACGAAAATTAATTCTAGGCTCATTTAATTAAGATTAATAAATAAGCTCGAAATTCTGATAGCCTACTGGAGCTTACCTCTACAATAAAATATTTTAACTGAATTATGTCATGAATAAAAACTGACTCAGTGAATTTATTTTTAATTAAAAATAATATAATTTTGTAGTACTTTCTTAAGTGGGAATTTCAATGAATTAAATGATTACCGCATCAGTCTAGAAATGAATACCAAATTTATAAGGACTGCAGCATTCAAATTTTCATTCAAGCATTTTTAAGCTTATCAAAATATTTGTATTCTTACGTCACAAGATGAACTACAGTATCCAATAATAATCAAGCTTTACATATAAGATTTGAATATGGATTTGTATCAATGATTTTCATCGATAATTTTCCTCCTCCTGTGTACAAGATTTGATACAGATTAACTTGAAATCGTTGTACATATTTTTTAAAATTTTCTTATATATCATTCAATAATTTTTTAATTAAACAATCTATGAGTTAAACTGTTAAAAAATTCATTTAAATTTAAAAAAGATTTTTATTCTAATAGCAAAACTATTCCTACCTAATGATTTAAAATACAGTATATGTAGAATAAATAAAGTTTATAGCAGGTCATAAGACAAGAAATAAAATTTTATTAAGTAATAAAATTCCTGATACTGTTTTGACTTTTTATAGTAATCTTCAACCCGTTCTTTAAGCTTATAATTTCGAAACAATGCTCTTTTTAAAATAATATATGAAAGATGAAATATTTAATTTAAATCTAAGTATTTTTTAAATTATATAAAATCAAATTAGATAGAGGCGAATTTAAATTATTGACTTCTTCTATATCCAAGTTGTTGTATATTTCAATATCCGTGTGTTCCTAAATTCATCGGTGACTTCACCGGTGAAAGAAGTTAGTTCCTAAATCCACCGGTGCAATCCATCGGTAGCGTTCCAAAATCTGATTTCTGCTCATCGGTGTCGCCATGGTGGAAATATACAAGGAGTGCTATTCTCAGAGCTCATTTTCGTATGATCTGCGCATGACGTCATATTAGGAGCAGACACGGCCCTCTGAATACAGGCCTAGTAACTATCCACAGATTTCTATTTACTATGTATATAGAAATCTGTGTAACTATCCTAACGGATATTGGTGGATTTTTATTATGTCTAGCTGATAAAAATGTCATCTAGTGGTTACCTATAAATCTAACTATTTTTAGAAGTAACAATAGTTAATTCTAGCTATTTTCAACGTTTAATTTTGGCCTTTCTAATGTCGATTATTTACATAACACAAGGTACATTATTTAGAAAAAATTTTATGTAATTTTCTCTAATAAATCTAAACGATTTAGACTTTTCTAAAGAAGGATTTCGTTAATAATTTGTTTTGACACAGAAAATTGATTATTATTTTAAATAAAAAATTCCAAATAATAGTAAATAAGTAATTTATTAAGAACCATTGAATAAAAAATATACAGTATAGAGTATAACAAAAACATTGAGTGGGATTTTGTATCTAAATATGTAAATTATAAATTACAAGTACAGTAATAAAATGCAAATACTTTTATAAATTTATTTTATGCTATTTTTTACAGTATCTTATAATTTTTATCTTCATATTGAAAACAATATCATATTTTTGAATCCAGAAAAATTGAACTTGTTAAAAAATCGGCGAATAATATAAGAAATACAGTAATGAAACAATTTTTCATAAATTATAATAATTTATATCAGAATATTCCTGATTTATTCAAAATTATCATTCATTTTATAAGACTTTTTACCAAACTTTTGGTTCTGAAAAGAGCCCTTTAATTTGCTTTATCTTAAATTTAGGGAAAGTTATCCAACAATCCAAAATTTTTCGATATCAATTCTTGGGTTATTTCCACTTTTCCAGTCTATTCAACTCCCGCTTAACCTTTTCAGTTTTTATTGCTTCTTTAATCAGTTCTACCAAGTCTCCTGAAAAGTATAAGAAATTCTAAGATTATATAAAATAATACCTTTTAAAATATTTTTGGAAAAATTCTTTTTTACCTTTCTACTGTTCTAGACATCGAGACCATTAAATCGGAAATGATAAATTTGAATTAATTGTGAATGCTTTTCCAAACATTTTTTTTATTGGTGGATTTTATATCTAACTGTTATCTTCAATAGTAGGATGGGCTTTAATTAGATCAATGAACGTTTTTTTTCTTCCTCAGAAAAATTTTTGTAAGATTTTGCAGCACTAAAGCTCGAAAACTACGCCATTTTACTGACGTCATCTGCGAATCACTGATTGGTTAACAAATTCAATTTCTCGGGGCAAGAGATGTTTAAGAGAACAGCGGTGTTTTAAGCCGTGGCTTCGCTAGTCTCGGTTTGGGTGCGTTTCTTTATGCAGCGGCTATATAGCGCTTTAAAGCTAACCGTTTCTAAATTAAGCGCTACACTGCAGCGAACCGTTTCTAAAGTCTTCGCTGCAAGATATCGCTACAGCGGATATAAAGCACGTTTTTACCTCGCTTCATGAGTAAAGCAAAATGGCGGAAGGTTGTACGAATGAAATGTATTTTTCATGTGGAGATAAAAAGAAAAGTGTTATTGTGGATAAAAATACAATGAAAAAGTTGATTTCAGGTAAGTCAATATCCATTTAAACCAATATAGTGTTTCAATAAACGGTTATTTAATTTTTATTGATATAAATGTTTTATTTTTAAAATGAAAATACCAAAAATGTTTGTGAAAATTAGAAACTGAATAAAATACGTATTTTAAAACTGATACAAAATACAATAATAGTATATTTATGCAAATATATATTCTCATTTTAATTCATTAATATATTTTAATATGAGATTTTATGCTATTAGTTAAGTAACTAATTTAATATATAGTTTAAAAACATTAATTTTAATTATATTTCCTTAATAGGAAGAAACTTGGATATCAGCAGCAATAAAAAACCTCATACGACTTCGAGGTTGAAGTTTTTCTGTCAAAATTCTTCAACTAAAGCATTTTTTTTCAGCAACTATAGTACAAATTGTAGAGATAGCGTCCTCCATCTTGTGCTACAGCAAGTAGTTTCTAAATTGCCATCTAGCTACGTGCAGCGTTAATACTTGATGACGTCATTTACGCTGTATAACCGCTGCATAAAGAAACGCAGGGTTTCTGAAACTTGTTCTCATAGCGGTTTATTGAGGCCGCGGTTTAAAGCGTAAGCTCTGGACTGTTAAAACTTCGTTTCTGTAATCGGCCCTAAAAGTTTCCTCCCAACTCTTCAGCAATCTGACGCAACATTGCTTCTCTTATTCCTTTTTTGTGGTAATCCCGATGCTTCAGATTCCACTGATTTTCGAAATTTTGATATGATGATATCAAAATTTCTTCAAGTTCGGTCGTCTACGTTGCCGCCATGTTTTCAACTTTGTATTCACGTGATCAATTTCTTATCGCTGATTGGTTACACTAGCGTTTGCAAGCGACAAAATTCAACTTGGTGAATCCTGTCGCGCGTAAATGGATAGTTGTCGCTAGAGGAAGTATGTTCTTTTAAACGAGGCGTTTTTCACGCATACTGCATTGTCATGCGACATTTTGTCGGCTGCATATGCTTCGTGTAAACGCATCTTTAACAATAAATGATTTATATTTTCCTTTCTTGAAAGATAACATATCCGAAGGAAATACACCATCAAAACCTTTTGCAAATTTCTTTGTCCGAAAATGATAAACGATATTGAGATATAGTATCCATCAGAACTGTTTCTAAGCTTTTTCAATTTATAGATCGTTTAATTAGTAGAGGAAAGTAACCAAATATGGAATAGTATCCCTAATATGGAATATCAGCATTTCTCCTAAACAAATACTCCTAGATGCAATAAACAGTGATCGTCTATCTCTTTTAATCACTATAGGCGCGTACAGGTTTCAACTTGTCAGTCGAGCAAGTGTGGAGTGATTGTTCTGTCATAGACTGTTTTCTGAAGATACTCGAGGAGAAACCTGGA
>AYEL01064758.1:0-11991 GCA_000484575.1 Olivierus martensii | reverse complement strand
AATAGATTTATTAATTTTTTTAAAATAAATATTTCTTTATATTGAATATTTTCAATTTCGACTTGTATTTGCATTAGGAAGAGCAAAAACAGCTATACTGATTAAAGTTTTCGGGTTAAATCAAAATAAATAATAACAAAATGCTATAAATAATGTACATTTTTATAATTTTAAACCAACTTTAAAAAATTAATACTGGTACAAGTGTGAAAGCAAGCTATTAGCAACAATAATCCAATTTTAATTTTGTTTAATAATAGAATTCTTAAAAGAGTTAGAGTCACTTACCCTGTTTCTCTAGCATTAAAAGTTTGGATATCTCTCAATTTATCTGTGTACTCCTACTTATGTTTATCTTGTAAATATACTGTTTATTAATGTTAAAGTTTTGGACAGTTCTCCAAGATAATCTAATAATTATCTTGGGGAAATGTCGAAGAAAATAATAATAATATTGTCGGACCCGTTCTTACGTCTTTCCGCATTTTGAATTTATTCTAAAGCTATCTTATAAAAACAAATATTCAAATAATTATACAAATTAGGACTTTCTTCACAGACTAATTTACAATAACTGCACTGTAGATCGCTTTAAACCATCTCAACCTCTTGCGAACAATCGAATGGTTCATAGAAGTTTGAATAAGTTATCACTTAACTCAACCTTTCGTGAACCATTTTCTTTTGTTTAATTGAAAAATAGTTTATTATTCTTTATAAGTCTATTTAGCTTTTAAAGTAAATATATGATATTTTTAATTACGTGAATATGAATATATTATTGTCGAATTTAAATGATTCATAAAAATGATAGTCACGTGACGGCAATGGCGTAGATAGGAGGTGTATTCCCCTTTTTCCTATTATTATCTGTTCGATGATTATTATTTATATAATAGATTCGATTGGTATAAACTAATCATATTCAATAAAATATGTAACACATAATTTTATGTATTTCTGCATTTCAGTTTTATCCAAACATAATTCGGCATTTCTTAATATTTTAGTTGCGTTCACCTCGCTAAATTTCTGCTTGCGCCACTGCGTGGCGGAAAGGAGAACTATCCCGTAATCATTTTTAATTTTATAAAAATACTCTTTTTTAATTACGTATAATATTTTAAGAACTTAATCAAAATTACAACATCAATTGTAAAAATTTACTACAGAGATTATTTTTTTTAGTTTTTGAATAAATTTTTGCCAGGAATAAGAAATTCGATTATTATGAATTACTTCCAATTACTTCACAGCTCCATAAACAATATCTGGGGGAGGAAATGGGTATCGTACAACGGACGGGAGATGAGATCAAAGTTAACGAGGTCTCTGATAAACAGAACTATCAGCGTCAAAACTGATAGTTTCTGCCACCAATTTCAATTAAAGGAAAACATCTAATTGAGCGAATCCGAGAATCAATTCGGATCTTTGAGTATTGATGAAAACACCGAAAGGGCCGAAAAATCGGAGATAGTCCAGTCTCAGTAGCTTGTATGTGTTTGTGATGCAAACGTATTGTCTGGTGTTCTCCTGTTTTTATTGCAACTACTCTAATGGAATCATCAGATTGATTATATGAAAAGAAACTATGATGATAAAGATTTAGTACGCTCTCTCTCAAGATATTATCTATATTTGCTGATAGTTTCGCATTTTATGGTTAAAAATGTTTTGCTTCAAGCTATTTCGTTGATTTTCGATTCATTCGTTCGTGCTAATGTTAGCGATATTCTTAATTCTATGATGATAAAGATTTAGTACGCTCTCTCTCAAGATATTATCTATATTTGCTGATAGTTTTTCATTTTATGGTTAAAAATGTTTTGCTTCAAACTATTTCGTAGATTTTTGATTCATTCGTTCGTGCTAATGTTAGCGATATTCTTAATTATATCCTTATAATTAATCCATGATGTATTTGTCTATAATCTATATCAGTGGTTCTCAACCTTTTTTTCTGTAAAGGAACACAATATTTTAAAATTTGACGGCACACCTAAATATTTTAAATAATAATTTACATTTAACAATGAACTTTTATTAACAAATTATTATATTTATTCTTATTTATTACATTCAGATTACAGACATACTTATACAACGGGATCATTAAATGGCGGCCTTATTAAGTTATAGCGCCACCTGCGGATTTTGTCTATTTACAGAAACTTTAATTTGTTTATTTTTTATTCCTTAATTTTAAATTATGAATAACGACAAAAAATTTTGGCTATCGCAGAAATTCGAGGGTTAGATTTTTCTAAGTGTACCTATTTATAAGAATCGATACAGTGGTTCGACTGCAAAAGGGATATCCAGCCAACCACGTTTCACTATATGATTCATACGATTATCTACGTACAGTATATGTTAAACACCTTATTTTTAATAAATATTTCATTATTATAGACTATGTTAACATAATTTTTTTACTCCTATTTCCAACATCGTTCTGAATTATCAGTGTCACTTACTCCTGCTCCTTTATTAAATTTATCTTCAAAATTCGCATAAATTCTCACACTTAGTGTTAGAAAAATTCTGATTTAACTGTTTCCACTCAGCAGTTAAGTTCTTCAGTTTTTTATCAAAACAACCCATTTCGCGATCCTACAGTTTAACTAAGATGAATATATAATTTTAACTGTATTAAATTTTCCATTTTTTCTTTTGAAAACTTTATAAGTATCTTTATACTTACAACTGTCTAACATTAAAAATAAAATTTATCTTCACAGTTTAACTCTATACCGTGTTTCCTAAGGTCAATTCTAATAAATATTGATTGACCTTAAGAAATACATTGTGGATTTTTTTTTATGTTATATAAACAAGATACTTATTTTTTAACGCTACATAAACAAGATTCAGAAATTAATGAGGTGATTTTTAGTTAAGTAGTAAGAGACGAAGCAAAATGAAATTTTTTCACATTTAATAATAATTATTATTTAATTAGAGATCGCATCATTAAATTTCTGCTTCAGTTCCCAAGCACTTTTGTTGATTCACTAGAGAAAATTTCGTAATAAAAAACAATAAAAATTCATGAATTTAAAAAAAACAGTATATCTAACGAGTTATCTAAACAGTCGTTATATACGTAATAAACTAAATATATCTACGTAATAAATGAAAATGACTAATTTAATGTTTCTGTAATAATAAAATAAATTATATCAATGAAAATTACAGTATATGATGTACAAAACCTCACATGATTTTCATAAATAATACAATTAGCGTCATGAAAATCAAAGCACTTTACTAATGTTTAGTCTATAATTTTCATTTAATATATTTTAGTGTAGTGAAAATAACCTTGTTAAGCATAATTTTCTCTAAACTATATCTTGATTTAGTGCCATGCTTTTAAATCCACGCTACTTGGCTTTTAGAATTAAATTTAAGCCGCTATTCTCTTGGCAAAGTTTCCCAACAAGTATTGCATTAATAGAATAATAGAAAAATAACACTTTACTAATGTTTAGTCTATAATTTTCATTTAATATATTTTAGTGTAGTGAAAATAACTTTGTTAAGCATAATTTTCTCTAAACTATAGCTTGATTTAGTGCCATGCTTTTAAATCCACGCTACTTGACTTTTAGAATTAAATTTAAGCCGCTATTCTCTTGGCAAAGTTACCCAACAAGTATAGAAAAATAATTTTTAAATACTACTTTCTCAATCACATTAAAATACAATAAAAAAGGAAAGTTATTATACCTGACGACAGAATCGGAAGTCAATATTAAGTCTTTAGGATTACTATACTCTCCCATAGACAATACTGACTTCCAATACTGTCAAACCTTATCTGTCTGGACTATAAAACATGCACCTTCGTTTAAAGTCCAACTTTGTAAAAACCTTGTGCACTTACCCCACTCCACCTTACTACTTTCTCAATCACATTAAAACACAATAAAAAAGGAAAGTTATTATACTTGACGACAGTATTATTTGTCTGGACTATAAATCATGCGTATAAAGTCAGTATAATTAAAGTCAGTATTATTTGTCTCGACTATAAATCATGTGTACAGGTTCTAGTGAAGAGCTACCCAAATTTTTACGAAAATATGAAAACATTTTGCGTTTTTTTTTAGAAAAAACTTTTCTCCTATAATTTAGTTTTAAAATAACTGGAGAGAGAGATAATGCAAGTTTAAACCTAATTACTTTATTTCGTGTGATTCCGCAACTTGAAATAACAAATTTGATAAATGACCTTGTGTAATTACCGTATTTCGTGCACGGTATTTACATTTTGCGTTTTTTTTTTAGAAAAAACTTTTCTCGTATAATTTACAGTTTTAAAATAACTGGAGAGAGAGATAATGCAAGTTTAAACCTAATTACTTTATTTCGTGTGATTCCGCAACTTGAAATAACAAATTTGATAAATGACCTTGTGTAATTACCGTATTTCGTGCACGGTATTGCACTTCAGCTGAATAAATTGCATCTGATATTCTACATTAAATTTCGTAGAATAAAGTTTTCATATTTTGTATACTATGACGATTTATTATTACGCAGATGTATCGATAATTACATATAGTCTATTAAATATAAACGTATCATTATTTTTCATATGCTGTAAACAGCACTTATAATCGAAAAAATTGGTCTAAAAATGATTTATTATTACGCAGATGTATCGATAATTACATATAGTCTATTAAATATAAACGTATCGTTATTTTTCATATTTTTAATACGCTGTAAACAGCACTTATAATCGAAAAAATTGGTCTAAAAATTAAATTTTTTCATATTTAAAAAAAAATAATATGTTTTCAGTCAAATCTTGTGTTTATAGCTTTTAAAAAATATATATATAATTTTATTTCTAACATTAAAAGTTAATTAAAATATAAAATGCTTTTAATTTTTGTTGTATAACCGTTTTTAAAGCTGTTAACGGAGAATTTAAGGATAATTTCATAAAGAAAATATTTTATTCGAAATCTATTTAACTTTAAACTCAAGTTTAAACTTGGAAGATTTTGAATACAAGTGGTTCTCATAAATTCCCTTTGTAGACAATGCCTAAGTTGCATAAGTTTCATGTAAATGATAGAAGCAATATCACTATAAAAAATGATTACAGTAATAGATAAAACTCAGGAGGGCCACAAAGAAAAATATGAGTTACTGTATATCATGACGTAATTAAAATAAACGTGTAAAACTTTTATCTATAAGGAAGTTTTAAAAGTTAATTAAAATATAAAATGCTTTTAATTTTTGTTGTATAACCGTTTCTAAAGCTGTTAACGGAGAATTTAAGGATAATTTCATAAAGAAAATATTTTATTCGAAATCTATTTAACTTTAAACTCAAGTTTAAACTTGGAAGATTTTGAATACAAGTGGTTCTCATAAATTCCCTTTGTAGACAATGCCTAAGTTGCATAAGTTTCATGTAAATGATAGAAGCAATATCACTATAAAAAATGATTACAGTAATAGATAAAACTCAGGAGGGCCACAAAGAAAAATATGAGTTGCTGTATATCATGACGTAATTAAAATAAACGTGAAAAACTTTTATCTATAAGGAAGCTTATCATATTTACACGGAATTCGTTGCAATAAAAATAGTCACGGATATTTATAAAGCTGTTTTCAGGTGTATAAAAGACACAGTGTACAGTGTATTGGTATTCAGAGCCGTAAGTACGCCAACATAATGAAGACTGTTGCTTTATTAATTTTTGCTGCTATAATTATTAGTACTGCCGATGGAATGCCGCAGTATATGAATAACATTGGCAATATTCAAAAAACTGAAACTGTAACTTACACTGATCCTACAGGAAGAACTGTGAAAGAAACAAGAACTACTTTCATTCCGGTAACATCAACTCAGATGGTCTATCCAAATCCGATAGTAAATCCCATTCAACCAAATCCAATGATGGTATCGCCTACATATAGAATGTAATCCTTTAACAACTAAAACAGCCTACATCCGAATTAAAATTCACTACTTTCATTCCGGTAACATCAACTCAGATGGTCTATCCAAATCCGATAGTAAATCCCATTCAACCAAATCCAATGATGGTATCGCCTACATATAGAATGTAATCCTTTAATAACTAAATAACAGCCTTCATCCGAATTAAAATTTGTAATAAAAACTTGTTTTCTCTAAATATTATAAGTTTTAACACTAATTACTATTACAATCACTTGTTTATTTATTTTGATTATTATTAGTTTTCAATAATGAAATATTGCACATTAAATGAATAATAAATAAAATATAGATTTTTCAGTGCTCCAATTAATTTTTTTGTATCTCTAGTCATTATTTAATAAAGCACTGAACGAGCAAGCAATATCACTTGTCATTCTTTCGTTCCTATCTTGAACTTATTAAAAAAATTTTTTCAACAGAAAAATAGTGAGCATACGTCCCGGTTTAGGCCGGAACGTCCTGGATTTTAAATGGCATCACATTGTCCCTTCTGGTTTAACATTTGTACGATAGAAAATTTAAAAAATTGTATTTTTATTATTAGAATATTGAACCAACTGAAAGCAATAGGCACTGATCTCTCAATTTTTGAAAACATTTTTATCCTAAAAAGCTGATTCGTTTTGAATCTTGATGTATTTTTATTGGCTTCTTGAAGGTTTAGTTAGATTAGTTAGAATAAGCCGCCATATCTTCATAGGATATTCTATATCTGGCGGCGGCCACTTATAGAACCCACACAGGCTGGCCAACACCCATGATGGGATCAACCAGATAGTTGAAAGATGGGGTTCAACGGCCGAGCAACGACCCCTCCTGAAAAACTGGAGGTGTGGGATCCGGATCCTCCAGGGTAGTAAGCCAAAGCTTTACCACGCGGCTATCCGGCCTTGGCTCCTTGAAAAGTGCATACTTGCCAGCTGCAGAATCCAAGTAAATTAGGATGTCACTTAAATTTGTTATAAATGAAACGTTATCTATTAAAGTTGGATAAATTTTCGAGCTGTTGGTATAACGATAATAAATTAAATATTCTAAAACAAATCAACTTCATTATGGAATAAGTATACAGTGGTGCCTCGCAACTCGAGTCCCGCAATTCGACATTTGAGTTTCGCGGGTTGGCATATTATGCGCGTGCATGGAATTGTGTGATGTCATTTACTATTTGTCAGTTCTTTTTGGGCTATTTTGGTGTTTGCCTGTATTGTTTGTGTTAATTTTCAATTCAACATTTTTCAGAAAGTAAAAAATTTGTAATTATTATTATTTTTTTCAGTGAAATGTAAGAATGGGTTCAAAGAGAACTGACCAGAGGAATAACACCGAAAAGAAAAACACTCGATTGAGCAAAGAGACGTAGGAATAATTCCGGAAAGAAGAACACTCAATTGAGCAAAGAGACGAAGAATAAAAATTGTAGATAAAGTGCAGAAAGGTAGAACAATTAAAATGTAATTTCGAGTATGGCATTCCTAGGACAACTGTAGCAACGTTTTGCAACAGAGTGAGAAGATTATGGGTGCTAAGGAGTGTTGGAAGACTCATTCCAACATCCAATGGCTAATAAATTGTGTGTTGTGTATAAAATAGCGTATTTGTAATTTAGTGTGTTATGCAATGGTAAAACACATATAATAAAGTAAATAATATAGTGTATCTCTCTCACCTCACCTGTTAGGGGAGTGGGATGGGGACCGATAACGAATTAATCTATTTTACATAGTCTTATATGGGAAATAGTGTCCCGCAATTTGACAGTTTCTCAATTTGACATTACTTCGGCGAAGGATTAGTGTCGAATTGCGAGGCAACACTGAATTTTGCATTATACACATTTATCTAAGACACTATTGACAGAAGTGAATCAAAACTATTTTATTAAGATCATTAAAAAGCACAATATTTGAAACAAATTATCTAAATCGCTTATTATAACTACAGAATAATATAAAAGTATCTACAAATCAATGCTCAACCTATATAAATTTTATAATTCTGCATGACCTCGTCGTCGAAATTTTTAAATAATCGTGACAGCATATTCATTCTCTGCTTGACGATGCTCCTTGTAATATTTACTTTTTTCATCCATCCAGTAAACGTTTCCTTTATTAAATCTTTAAATCTGTCGGTTGCCTGATTAAATTTTTCGTGTTGTTCGCATCCTGTTTCCTCTATGACTCCAGCCGTATTTCTAAAGAACAACTTCATGTTATCGTGAATTATTTCGCTATTCGACTCCTTTCTGAATGCAGAATTCTCTATTCTTTCTTCGAAGCCAATAGTGAACACAGTGGTTCCAGCGAGTGTTTCAAAAATCAAAACGGTCAGCCAAAATCCAAGCATTTTAAGATTAGATATTTTTTTCTATAAATAAGTAGGAAAATATTAGTCATAAAAATTTTTTATGATGGCAATCGGCCGGGCGATCACTTGAAAAAAAAAAAAAAAAAAAAAAATTGCAGCTTTCTATCTGAAGCACCTTTCGTAGAATTCCAGATCCTTCAGGTGGAAAGTTGTAATATTTAAACTATACATATAGTAGTTTGCAAATTTATTTTAAAATTATGATATACTATTTTTAAATAATTTTTCAAAAATATCTATTATTCTCTTACCTAACAGAAATACAATAGTTATGGCTGGAAATTCTGCAGCAAATGTTCTAGAGTTATTCAAAGATCAAAGGCAAAAGAGGAAACACATAATCACTTAAGTTAGTCGTAATAGAATCACTTAAGTTTAAATGGATTTCTATTTTTTTTAATTTTTAAAAAAATAATAAAAAATTAAATTTTAAAAATAATAAGAGAAAAAATTCGACGCTCTTCCGATCTTACAGAATATTAAGTTTATACAGTATATTAATAATCATAGTTAATATTTTGTTAATACATATAACAAAAATATATTATTATTAATATAATAATACTATATATGTATACATCAAAAATCCGGCAACCTCGGGATCTGAGAATTGCCGATTTTCGAAAATTTGGATTTTTGATGCTGTATATATTTAACAGAAAGGACTACTTGTACAGTGCTTTATACGAAATAAAATTAAACATTAAATGAAAAGCAAATGAAATTTTTAATGTTCAATAACTACATAAAATACTGTAGTTCTACAGAATGTTAATTCAAATAAATAAAATAGTTTCTCAGAATTTTAATTCAACTAAATAAAATAGTTCTACAGAATTTTAATTCGTTACTGTACCGTTGGAAAATGTTAAAATAATTTTTATATAATGCCAATAAACACAAAAAGCCAGAAAAAACACCAAACTGTTAAAAAATTTTCTAACGCCAACCATGTCTAAAATAAGCCAAAAAGAGTTCATTTGGTGTCAAAAAAGCCAATCTGGTAACCCTGGTTGCAAGCATGACAAACATTTGATTCTGGAGTACAGGTGCGTCAAAAAGTAAACGACGCCTCCAGAAAACAATGGCATGCTAACGTGGTAAATTTAAAAATGCGCTCAGACATTCATGCGGAAAAACTGATGGAACTGGAATATTGATTGCCGGATCGCGCGGTTTTTTGTTAATAGGAAAAAATAAAAGCTGGTTCTCACAGACGTAAAATGCGATGTAAACACGTTGGTGTATCGCGTGACCAACGAGAAAGGCAGGCAAAAAGCGCGATCCATTAACAAGGATATCATGTGACCTTAATGGTCTGACATAACAGTATTGGACTCTAGAAAGACAATAAGAAACCTATTTGAAATATATTTCAAAGTTTGACAAAATATAACACTAATAAATTTTAATCAATCTCTCATATTTTTTAAATAGATAATAAAAAGCGAATTAAAAACATTTAATAATTTTAAGTTACTATCTTAAATATTATATCGCGCGGTTTTTTGTTAATAGGAAAAAATAAAAGCTGGTTCTCACAGACGTAAAATGAGATGTAAACACGTTGGTGTATCGCGTGACCAACGAGAAAGGAAGGCCTCCGCGCAATATTATCTGCTCTATTTAATTCAATTGAAGCTATCTTACATAAAACAGATACTTGCTTTCCAGAATGCATGAAATTATCTTTGAAATGCATACTTATTAGGGACATATAATACCAGACAATAGAAACAGTGTAAACAACTGATTCAGTTAGAAGAATGAGTTGTCCTCTATCCAGATCTTTAATGTAATCAAATGAGCAATCTTCAATATCTACTTTTTTATCCAATTGTAGCCAGTTACAGCATATGTGGCATTTATTTAATTTCAATAATTTTCTGTAAACCATCTGTTATTCCATCATGTAACTGTCCATCCAATGCATGTCCATCATGTAACTGTAAACCATCCAATGTATGTCAATATTGGCAAAGAATCATTAGGTATTAATTGAAAATCAAAATTATTTTCCAATAACTGAGAAAATGCATCAAGACATAATCACAGTTTTCTTTCACAGGAACTAAAGATTTTAATGGTATTTCTATATTATTTGCTGCAAGCAGAACATTTTCAGCAATATGACTGTAACCAGAAAAAAGAATAGTATTAAGAATCATTTATGTTTATTCTCTTCAGTATATTACTAATTTAAAATTGATAATTATAGTTTCATGTTGTGTACTTAAATAAAATGATAATTTTTATTGCTTAAAGCAATTTCTATATTGTATTCTCTTTGTCAACAAATAAATAATATTGTTTTTCTTCAACTAAATATTAATTTTAGACTAATTTATTATAGAGAAGAGAAAGCATTAATGATATTATTTGCTTTCTCTTCCCTGGAAAATTATAAGAAAAAAGGGCAATTTTGAACAAAACCTTTATATACCGGGTGTTTTTCTTGAAACCGAACGCTCTGATTTTTGGCATGGAGCCAATTCTGATGCATTTATCACGTCAGGAATCGCTCGCTACGAAAATTTATTTTATATTTTTAATTCTAACGGCCATGCGTTTGAACGTATTGGCCGTTTTCAACGGATTCAAATCGGTGAAGGTTTTCAGCGGTTACGCCCGTGCGAAGAGTCGGACGACCCTAAGACCGGGAGATGGTCACAAGCGGCCGACGGATCAGCGGTAAAGAGGATAAGTTCCGTCGATTACCGGCAGTGGTACTAAAGATTTTAATGGTATTTCTATATTATTTGCTGCAAGCAGAACATTTTCAGCAATATGACTGTAACCAGAAAAAAGAATAGTATTAAGAATCATTTATGTTTATTCTCTTCAGTATATTACTAATTTAAAATTGATAATTATAGTTTCATGTTGTGTACTTAAATAAAATGATAATTTTTATTGCTTAAAGCAATTTCTATATTGTATTCTCTTTGTCAACAAATAAATAATATTGTTTTTCTTCAACTAAATATTAATTTTAGACTAATTTATTATAGAGAAGAGAAAGCATTAATGATATTATTTGCTCTCTCTTCCCTGGAAAATTATAAGAAAAAAGGGCAATTTTGAACAAAACCTTTATATACCGGGTGTTTTTCTTGAAACCGAACGCTCTGATTTTTGGCATGGAGCCAATTCTGATGCATTTATCACGTCAGGAATCGCTCGCTACGAAAATTTATTTTATATTTTTAATTCTAACGGCCATGCGTTTGAACGTATTGGCCGTTTTCAACGGATTCAAATCGGTGAAGGTTTTCAGCGGTTACGCCCGTGCGAAGAGTCGGACGACCCTAAGACCGGGAGATGGTCACAAGCGGCCGACGGATCAGCGGTAAAGAGGATAAGTTCCGTCGATTACCGGCAGTGGCGGCTCGCCCATAAGGGCTGCAGAGCTGCAGTCCTCCCACCAAAATGAAAACATTTTTAAATTATTATAGCTATTACATTACTATACAATTATTTTACAAAAACATATTTTTTTCGTTCGTAGTACTGTATATTTATTTTTGAATCGCAGGTACTAGGTACCTCGATACGTGTTCTGTATGTGTGTATTGTATGAGTCAGTGCGATTGCGTACTCATCAGGGCTGCAGTCAGTGC
>AYEL01064756.1:0-19242 GCA_000484575.1 Olivierus martensii | reverse complement strand
CCACCCCTGCGGAGGGGTCAGCCGGATTGTGGAGGACGGGGATCGACGGGCCGGGCCCGGACCCCATGATAAATATTTTCAAGGGGTGGGACCCGAGACTCGAACCCGGGTCCTCCAGAGTGGAAAGCCGAAGCGTTTCCATGCGGCCAATCCGGCCGACGCTGCCCGCGGGTTGGACAGGCCTGATCTAAACTAATAAAAAGACTAACTCTGGAGTCTGTCGGATGGCCACAATGGATGGGTGCTTTGTTTCCACTCAGGAGAATCTGGGTTCAATTCAGGGGTCTCTAAGGTGGAAGCATGGAAGCACAGCATACATCCATCGATGAAGTATGATACTCTGAATCAAGCACAGAGTGGATCAAGAAATATTCTAGTAAGCAACCTTGATCCGAATATGAACGTGAAGAAGAATGACGTAATTGAGTTCGTAGAAGAAATCTGCTTCAACAAGTCGTTACTTCCATTACCTTTCCCAGATAGACACACATGAGTAGAATACGAACATCCGCTTTCTCTGTTTTCTTGAAATCACTTAGCTAGTTATGTTTCTCGATATTTTAAAAAGATAGATCAGGGAAGTAAACGAATTAACAACCCAAGAAACAAACACGAATTCTGGAAGGCTATTATTAGCCTTCCAGAATTCGTGATTGTTTCTTGGGTTGTTAATTCCCTCAAATTTGTTTTTTTTTTTATTGGCAAAAGGCACATTGTATATTACGTATTTAAGGGCATATATTGTGCTTGAAAAATTATTTTATACATATTCATTTTTTGTCATGTTAAAGCTTTAAATTAAATTCGTGTTTGAATTGAATCTTGAATATTGCAATTTATCATATCAGAGAAACAAATCTAAGGAACGTGCATACTAAAAGATATGGCATTATCTTTACTCGTTTAGTCACTATAAACAAAGGAAATCACAAAGGAAACTTCCTGTCTAATCGTCGAATTCGCCTTTTTGGACATGTTGGATGCGAAAATGACATAAATATTTAACTTTTCCTTAACTCACGTTTGGTCGTGAGGAAGTCTCTAGTGACGATTCGAAATGATACCATGATTTCGTCATTCCAGCGCTCTATATACAGTGCGTTCCAAACCTCAACAAACTAATCGGTGATGAGTAAAAAAATCCGTTCCAAAACTCACAAGACAATCAGATATCGAAGTCTACAGGTGGTGAGTGTGTTGACACCAGTTTACGCCGTTTATCCAACGTCATGGAAAAAGTAGCTCATACTAGATGATAAGATTTTAAAAGTTAGAGAGTGTAACAAAGCATTATCATCGTCGTTGTTTATTGACAATAAATTTTAGTCTTTCTAATGACGTTAATTCAATATTGTTTTCTTCATTGCCATGTTAGCTGCTATCTTATTTCCACATTCAGCAAGTCGTTCCAGAAATAAATTGATATTGGTTACGTTCAGCAGACTTAACGGTTCTAAGTGAGCAGATGAGTTGTAGCGATAGCAGTTGGTATATCTGCTGAACGGCAAGTAATAAAAGGGGGCCCGATTATTGAAAGAAAATGAAGCCCGTTGTAAACACCATTAAATACGTATACTTTATATATTATCATTTGTTCTTTTCGATTAATAACATTCATGGGCGAGCCATCTTGAAATAACTCAACATGTTGGATAGTAGCGTAAATGAAATCCGTTACCAAACATGAGTCACTCACTCAACAAGTTCGATAGTAGCGTTACTTTGAAGACGGGTTCAGCAGAAAATCTCTCAACTGTTTCGCAACAGTTGAGTCTGCTGAACGTAGCCATTGAGTTATTTCTGACATCAAAAGAGACTAATCATTGATGACTTACTGTTGAGATTTGGAACGCATCCGTCATTCTCGTGTTACACGTTCATATTACAGGCTTTCCACTCTGGAGGACCCGGGTTCGAGTCTCGGGTCCCACCCCTTGAAAATTTTTATCATGGGGTCCAGGCCCGGCCCGTCGATCCCCGTCCTCCACAATCCGGCTGACCCCTCCGCAGGGGTGAACAGCTTGTGGAAGGACTTGTTTCGCCCCGTCACTTAGTATTCTCCCTGAATGGAAAGTGGCGTCATCTGTTAACAAAAAAAAAACGGTACAGTATAAAGATGTCTACTATATCCATTCCAGAAGACGTGACCTGGTAGATGCGTGCACAGCATACATAATCATTGGCACACATCCACCAAGTCACGTCTTTTGAAATGTGTATTACAGTCAGGGGAGGATTTAGGCATGGTTTTTATGGCCGGCAGCCCAGTGCCCCGTTCAATCAAAGGGTCACGGTCAAAAAAATCAAAATAAATACAATTTAAATTAAAAATTTTTTTGTACCTAGATAAAGTTTAAATCGTTTGTTTGCAACATTATTGGATTTGAATAAAATATCAAATATCAATGTTTTAAATAACAGTAAATAATAAATATGGGTCTGTCTTCATCGGCTCTGTCGGTAGTTGGTAAAATCAAAATATACTTTGTCATTTGTTAATTATGCAAATAATATGGCAATGTCGGAATGGGAATGCAAGTCTAGCTTAGCGTGTCGGTGGAAGGGTTCTTCTTCTTCTATTTAACCTTAGCCTCCGATTTGATTGATGGGTTAGCCAAAATGTTTGGTATTTCGGAAGTATTTTTCTAGAGCTTTCGTGTGAGAAGCAAACGGGATGCACTGTGATGGCCAATAAAGTGGGATGAGATGCTCGATGAAAGGGTTTATTTCGCCCCGCCACTTATACTCCGTCCCACTTCAAGTTGATAACTGACGTCACGAATGAGGCAGTTATTGTTCTTTCTCATGAAAAAATAATTAGAATAATTTCCTGTATAAAAAACTCGAAAAGTCTTTCTGCAATCATATTTCATAATTTTCTCCTCGATATAATAGAAAATCGGCGGGTAGAAAAGTCATTTGACGAAATTAAAAAAAAATCTTAAGGAGGAAGGATATGATGTATATACTATGTCCCGTAAGCGACGTTATTCCGTGATGTCATTATCGACTGGAAGTGGGACGGAGTATAATACTCTTATTGAATAAAAAAAGGTATCATATATTGACCAGAAAAATATTGCTCCAGTGAAATCAATACAGTTTGTTACATCTCCCTTAGAGAAGCTTAAGTCTGTCACCAGTGCTGGATTAACCTATAAGCAAAGTAAGCCGGTGCTTAGAGCATCAAGGGAAGAGAGGGCACCACAGAAATTTTTCATAGCCAAATTTATCATTTAAATTATTAAATTAATTAAATTTATAGCCATTTTCAAAATTTAATGAAAAATGAATAACTTCTGTTTATAAAGTGTTCTCTCCTGTGTCATCATGTTTATCCTGCAAAATAAAGTACACTGTGCTCGCAGATTGAAAGCTATGCAAATTTTGAACAAGTTAGACGTATTTGAAACAGCGTGCAAGTGACGGGTACTAGCTCATAAGAAGTTCTTAGTTTAGTTGCTAACTGTCACTAGTGTTAATTGCATGTGCATTCATAACCTCATTCTTGCTTTCAAAATCTCAAAGCCTCAAAGTTGCTTAATGACTATTCCAATAGTGCACACAGCTCTGGTTGTTTAATCTATTAAAATATATGTACGTTTTATATTTTGAATTACAAGTGTAAGGGGGCACCAAAATTAGCTAGTGCTTAGGGCACCTAAAGATGTCCTAGACTAGTCTAGGACATCTTTAGGAGAAAGGATCTTAATCCGGCCCTGCCTGTCATTCGTCAAAGAGGAATTGTTCCTCCGGATGACCACTTTTCGGACTGGTACCATTAACGATGCCAGTCCGACAGGTGGTCGGCCTTGGGCTGATGGGGATTTTGTCTTCATACTACCGTAGTGGAATGCTTATGCTTCTACGAAATAAATGTAACAAACTCCGTGGAATTTATCCGAGTGATATTTGGCTTCAGCAGTGCGCCTGAACCTGACCGATTCATGGCGTTGGTCGATATCGTCCCCAAATGCCTCATCACTTAATACCTTACTTAATACTCATCGAGTGGAAAGTAGCGTAAAATCACACAGAGAAAAATATCATCAGATATGAATGAAATTCGCAAATATTATTGGAATCTTCTAAGGAATCAAGTCTACTGAAAATGATCAAAATCCATTCATTATTAAGTTAATAGTAATAATTTTGTCGCTTTGAATTTTAAAGGAATATAAACTAATAAGGGAAAAGATCACATGATAGATTTATCACTTTCTTGCTAATTAAGTGTAGTACTGTTATGAGTACTGTATACAGTAATTCCATATGAATTCTAAAATTTCTGGTTTTTGTATTTATTGTAAAGTCGATGTGTAAGTACAATAATTGATTTTCGAATATTAAAATTTTTATTTTGAAAAGCACTATAAATTAAATACTTTTCGTTATAATTTTATATACAGTAATTTATTTTCACTGCAAGTTCTATTAATTAAAAGTTTAAGAATTTAAAATCTTATCCAATCACTACTTTATAAAAATTTAAGTGCGGGCCTGAAAAGTTCTTTGCTCTGATTCGTTCAGTAGTAGATGCATGCTGAGTTCGTTTGCCTGTTTGCTCATTGCTGTTTAGGCTTCTGTGAAAATGCTGGAAACTGAAGAAAGGTATTGAAATATTTTTTTTTATAAATATTAAAGATGAAAATTAAAGTCATATATGGAACTTACTCTATGTGAAATTTGAATTGCTAAAACTTTAGTTTGAAATCTTTTCTATAAATGTTAGGCCTAATCGCATGCGTTCGAGAAACTTCGTCGCTAATTATTTAAGTTGCTAATGCAAATTTGTGATTGATGATTTTTATTTTTATGGATATACTCTATTTAATAATAATATACAAAGCAGAATATTTATTAATATAAATTAATATTTAGAAATTTTGATGTATCTGAATTAATTTTGTGATGTGAATTCTCTTAAGGTCTTTATTAATTTCTTAAAAACGTAATATGATTTTTTATGGTACTGTTTTTATCATATTTTTAACCAATGTATTTAACATTAACTGATGATTTAAGACATGTAATATTGTATATTCATGTTTAATATAAATTGATAGAAAACTATTAATACAAATCTGACAAAAGAGCTGTTGTCGGTACGGTGCAAATTATGAAAAATCGAAAAATTTGTAATTATACCAGATGATATTTGATAATTTAATTTGCTAACGATTAAGTCATCCTGACATATATATTTAAAAGTGAATGAAAATCAGTATTTCTGTTGTGTGATCCATCCTAAAATTTTGTAGATTGCTGGAAGAACTATGTTAATTGAATTTTCACTTCCCTGATATGCTTAAGATTATAAGTCAGTTGTTCATTTTTGTTAAAGATTTTACCGATTTGTAATAAAAGGTTGATTATATTCTATTCGGTAAAAACAGAGTTTATTACTTGTAAACAATAAAATACTATAAAAATTTTTTGAATCTTCCCTTAAATGCAAAAATTCAGTTTAATTAAAAGGTACAATTTTACATTAGTACCATACGAACGAAAATAGTATCGATCGAAAGATGATGAGTAGAAAAACTTTCCAAAAGGACTGCACTTCTATCTGGTATAGGTGTCGAGAAAATAAACAATGAAATTATAGTACTTCTCCATGCACAAAACTCTAAACTGGTGAAATTGTTTACTGTAATTTTGAAAACTTGTCTTGAAAGCTGAGATAGTTTTGGACTGAATCTTTAATACAATGGAACTGCTGATTCATAAATAACCCTCTATTTATGCTGGGGTTAGATTCTGCTATATTAGTTTGTAATTCCAAACTTTGTAATATTAGGTAAAGTTACTATAGAATAAAATTTTTAATTTTAATTAAATACAGGTTGGCTTCGATTAGTGCGAGTTTGAATAATGCGATATTTGATCAGTGCGACTTATAAAAATGATAGTTTTTCAGTTAGTGCGAACAAATATTCGATTAATGCAAGTTATAAGCATAGACCAGTCTTACTAACAAATGTCCGTCCCCTTTTATGATGTTAATTAACAAATTAATGTTTTTCACTTAGTGCAAGAAAATATTCGATTAATGCAAGTTGTAAGTATAGATCCAGTTAGTGAGAGCAAATATTCAATTAATGCGAGTTGTAAGCATAGACCATCTTACTAACAAAGCTCCGCCTCCTTTTATGATGTCAATTAACAAATTATCTTACTAACAAAGGTCCGTCCCCTTTTATGATGTCAATTAACAAATTAAAGTTACTAACAAAGATCCATCCCCTTTTATGATGTCAATTAACAAATTAATGATAACAGCAAATATTTGATTAATGCAAGTTATAAGCATAGATCAGTCTTATTATCTAAATATTTGATTAATACAAGTTGTAAGCATAGACCAGTCTTACTAACAAAGCTCCGCCTCCTTTTACGATCAGTTAGTGAGAGCAAATATTCAATTAATGCGAGTTGTAAGCATAGACCATCTTACTAACAAAGCTCCGCCTCCTTTTATGATGTCAATTAACAAATTATCTTACTAACAAAGGTCCGTCCCCTTTTATGATGTCAATTAACAAATTAAAGTTATATTCGATTAATGCGAGTTGTAAGCATAGACCAGTCTTACTAACATAGGTCCGTCCCCTTTTATGATGTCAATTAACAAATTAATGTTAATTTTCGTTTAGTCCATCCCCTTTTATGATGTCAATTAACAAATTAATGTTAATTTTCGGTCTAATGCGAGTTGTAAGCATAGACCAGTTTTACTAACAAAGGTCCATTTTAATGCAAGTTGTAAGCATAGATCAGTCTTACTAACAAAGGTCCATCCCATTTTATGATGTCAATTAACAAATTAATGTTAATTTTCGATTAGTAAAACTGGACGAGGAGCAGTTCAAGAACAGACACTTTGCTTTAAGGGGTGAAACGAAAGATAGGCTTTTTGCCGTTAGCTATTTAACATTACTATTATTCAGCATTGTTATCATATACATACCTGTACAGTACAGAATTTTCTTTTTTAAAAAGTATCAAAATGGATAAAAGGAAAAACACTTTTGATGATGGTATGAAAGACAATTCCTGGTAAGTTATTAATCTAGATGAACAATGATGTAAAATATGAAAATAAATATTTCTTAAACAGTTAGTATTGTGGTTATTCGTTATAAGGTTGGCTAATGGCCGGAATCTCACAAAGCAAGAACCAATTACCATTATTTGCCATTGCCATTATTACATATTTTACATATAGTTAATACTTCAAATAGTGCGAGAAATTCATGGGAACCATTATTCGCATTAATCGAGGCCTACTGTACCTTCCAAAACTGAAAAAGTTCCATAAACTGGCCAATTACATTAATTTTTGACACAAATACACAAAAATGGGGACATTTGTTGACGAAAAGTATAGTACAAATATATGTTGTAATTAAATATTTTACAAACAAAAAAGTAAATGTTGATTTGCAAAAAAAATTTTTGATCGAAAGTTGTGTCAAATTACTATCACTACAGGCTCATTGATGAATGTTTTCGTGTTTCTTGATGGGTTGATATGGAGGTTATGGCCACACCTTATCATCTGATTCTTATTTCTGTTAACTGTTTTCTTAAAAAAATGAGTGTGTTGATTGCTGGAAAGTTGTTCCTATAAGAGTTTGTAATAGAGCTTGAAGGACATTGATTCCTTTGCAGGTTGCAGAAGCATGCTCTTAGTCAGGGTCATTATCAGAGAAGTTATCCAAAACGTCATGCATTTGGAAAAATTTTCTTATAGAAATTTTTTTGACAAGTCTCTTATAGGTTCTGATCCTTTTGCTTCCTTTCTGGTGCCTGTTCTAGTTGTAAAGCCAACTCTTTTTCCTCTGTAGTACTTTTTACATAGTCAAATCAGGAAAGGCACTTTGACTCATTTACTTGAAGTTGTTTGCTTTTATTACCACATGGAAACTTCTAGTTTTCTCTTATGCTTTCTATTTGCAGCATGTGCTTGTTCACTAATGTCGTCTAATGACTATGTAAAATAGTGTAAATTAATTGTTAATTATCCCATTCTCTCTCTCATCGAAGGATGCTCTACTACTTTTATGTGTTGTTCAGTTTCTGGAAACTTGCACTCACTTCTCATTTGCAGGAGACACTCAGGTGGTCCCTTTTGTTCTATTTATAGAAACTTCTAGAAACATGTAGAATTCATGTAAACTGTGTAACAGTAACAAAATCTAAAGGTACAAATTTCATAATTTTGAAACTTTATAAATTGAGTGACCTGTACACCCAGTTCTGTTTTTACATGATTTTGATTTAACATGAATTAGAATAAAAATTTTATTCTTTTTTTACACAATTTGTTTTGATTTAACATAATCAACCCAAATTCTAAGAAGAAAAATTTTTTTCATATTACAGTGAATGCAGTGCTTGCTTGCATTATTCACCTCCATGTTTTTTTATTCCAATTAGGGGAATTCCTCAAAAATTTCTAATTATACATATAATTTCAATAGGGAATTTTTGTTTGCATTTTGAGTTTGGTATTTAAAGTGAAAAGTAAATTTTTGATGTTTAAGGGTATAAAAAATTTTAAAGTTAAAATCAAAATCTTATGTGTAACTCATATTTTGCATAATTTTTGTATTTATGAATAAGTAATATGTTATTTTTGGTACGGTTTTACATTAGCATCACACAAATGAAATTAATGCCAATCAAAAGATTACAACCAGTAGAGAAAACATTCAAAAAGGACTGCACTTCTGTCTAGTGTAGATTTTGAAAAAATGAGCAATAAAATTATATTTCTCCATATGGAGTACCTAAACTAGTTCATGCCACCATTTTGAAAACCTGCCTTGAAAGCTAATATAGTTTTGGAATGAATCTTTCATATAATAGAATTGTTGATTCATATTTTAATCATCAATCGGTAGATGGAAAATTTTTAATATTGTAATGTATAATTTTTTTTGGAATGAATTTTTAACACAACAGAATTGACGATTTGCACTTTTAATTATCAGCCAACGGGAAAGCAAATCTTCAGTTTTAATATTCTAATTTCACCTTTTGGGAAAAAGATCGTACATTAAATACTTAAAGATAAGCCTCTCACAGACTGATGATTAAAACATGAATCTGCAATTCCATTCTGTTAAAAATTCATTCCAAAAACTATTATCTCGGATTTCAAAACAAGTTTTCAAAATGGCAGTGCGTACTGGTTTAGATACTCTGTGGAGAAATATAATTCCATCATTTATTTTCTCAGTCTGCACCATATGTGCAAACCTTTTAGAAAGTTTTCTGTACTTATCATCTTTCTTCTATTGATACTATTTTCATTCATATGGCACTAATGTAAAATTGTACGGATTTCTTTTTAGTATCACTTATTTTTTATGGGGATTATTTTTGATATTTGTACAGTAAATGGAAAATCTGGATAGTTCTGGGATACGATCCTACTGAAATGTAGTTTTGTTTTTTTTTTTTCCTCTTAACCATATCTCAAACTCTCCTGAGTTCATTGGTGAAGGTCCCATGTGGGGCAGAAGTCCCATTCTCAAGTTATGGGGCTCGGAATCATGTATATTTTATGATTTTCTGCAAAACTTTTATAGATAATTGGATATTTTAAACTTGTTTTAGATGCATCTTATCATTCTGAATTGAATGCAATCAGTTTAAATAAACTGACGTACCTTTACAAAGTTACGTAATTTTTTCACTTACAACGATATATCCATTCCGAAGGTTGATAGAATTTTCAAATATTTAAATTTTTATTGTTTTGTATGTAAAACATCATAGTAATTATATTATATTCATTCACTTTTCCATACTGAATAATAATAAATCAAATATAAAACTTAGAAAATCATTTTTGTGTCAGTCAGTCGAAAGAGTTAAATAGGAACAGTGTATATGTTCATTAAACTTCAAGTAAAATGTATGTAGAATCCTAAATTGTTAAAAAGCATTATCCAAAGTGGATTTTATTTTTTCTTAATAAGATATTCTGGATTTAAACTATTTCAGCTTTATTTTAATCAAATAATAGAATGCACAAGTAAAAGCAGTTTTCTTTCAAACAAATTTCAAGTCTACACAACACGTGTTTATTTTTCACATTTCATTGGTTCACAGGCTTTGTCATGAATTGTCTTAATGTATTGTCTAGTTAACATCCAAAACCTTTGGGCTATTCTGTGCAGATAAGTTTTTTGATGTTCATTTTCACTGATTAAATAACTTAAACTTGTGAAAGTTCTTAGTTTTTTGTAATTATTATTATACACAGTATGAAGTCTTAACAATTCATGATACATAAGCCTGTGAACTAATGAAATGTGAAAATAAACATGTGTTGTGTAGACTTGAGATTTGTTTGAAAGAAAACTGTTTTTACTTGTGGATTATTGCATTCCGTTATTTGATAAAAATAAAGCTGAAATAGTTTAAATCTGGAATATCTTATTAGGAAAAATAAAATCCACTTGGATAATGCTTTTTAACAATTTGGGATTCTGTATACATTTTACTTGAAGTTTTTAATGAATATATACACTGTTCCTATTTAATTCTTTCGACTGACTGACAAAGATGATTTTGAAAGTTTATTTGATTTATTATTATTCAGTATAGAAAAGCGAATGAATATAATATAATTAATAGGATGTTTTACATAAAAAAACAATCATCATCAAGCTTCTTCCCATTTCTATATGGGGTTGAGATCTTAACAGTTTTTCCTTTGTTATCGGTAGGAGTGGGATGACCATATATATTTATAGATTGTGTCTCTGCCAAGATCACTAACGTGTCACGTGCAAGTATAGCCAAATTACCGCCCAACCGGAAATAGCGCAAATTCCTTCATTAATTATTTCCGGATTTACCTGCACGACCCTGTATATTATATTTATAAAAATTTAATTTTTATTATTTATTTATAAAAAAATTATTTTAAAAAATGGTTTAATACCACATATTTGTGTACTACAACCTTTTTAGTAACTATTAGGATCTGTTCATCACAATTTTTAAAATAAATGGGCTACATCTGGCCACCAAAATATAATCAATTACTATACTATAGTGTTGAATGTACTGTACATTCATGAAAGTACGTAACCAATCATGGCTTCAGTTTTAAACAATGAGTGAGCCATATATCCTCTTAAAATCTATGCAAATAATAAAAAACATTTATGAGATGCTACTGAAAATCATGAACCAGAAAAGTTTCCAAATCATTTTATATTCAATATTAATTTTTAATTTGATAAATTTGATAATTGAAATACATCAGAAATGCATTAAATGTAGGTATTTTTATTATGAACATTTATATTAATAAATATTATTTATAAGTGATTTAATCATTCTATTTAAAGAATTAATTTTTATATAACTATTTTCGAACTATTATAAATGAGCAGAAGACAATGAAAGTTGTACATAATTTTCAGAGGGTAAATTTTACTGGCACTGTAAAATATATACTGTATATAATATACAAGATGTTCCTGAAGTGAACGATCAAACGAAGTGAGGTGATCGGAGAGGTCATTTCCAATCAAAATAACCTAATAAATATTATTTATAAGTGATTTAATCATTCTATTTAAAGAATTAATTTTTATATAATTATTTTCGAACTATTATAAATGAGCAGAAGACATTTATTACACAATGAAAGTTGTACATAATTTTCAGAGGGTAAATTTTACTGGCACTGTAAAATATATACTGTATATAATATACAAGATGTTCCTGAAGTGAACGATCAAACGAAGTGAGGTGATCGGAGAGGTCATTTCCAATCAAAATAACCATACATGTGGTTATCCAATTGTTGATGGTTCAAAAGTTATTTCAAAATTTGTATTTTTCCCTGATATCGCCAAGTGCAACACTAAAATTATTTATTTATAAAAAACATGAGATATTTGGTTGATTTTTTTATTTTAAGTATGATCCTGAAGAGTGTAACTTTATAATAAAAACATTCATTTTTATGAACTGTTATTTTCAATCAAATAATAAAAATAGTTATCCTGAACACTTTCTAAAATATTTTGGGTCCCAAAAGTGGACAATCAAATGAAGTAAGGCAGCGATTTCCAAACTGGGAGGCGTGCACTAGTGCAAAGGGTACCGCGAAAAGTTTGATAGAAATGTAATTTTTTGTAATATAACAGGTGACCAAGCTTCATGTCACTACGAGCCACATAGTAGAATCTCAAATATTCATTTTCTTTCTGAATCAATGAGAACAGCATCAGTTTTTCGGGTAATCTTAAAACGATTTCCAAAAATTGTTTATTTCAGATGCATATTTATTTCGTATAGATGCATATTACTTTTTACAATAGATAAAAAAATTATATAGTTGTAATTTCTTTAACTTAAATAAGCATTTGCTTCATATTTACTATTAACTTTCATGGTATGGAGCTACATGGAAGATACAGATTGATAATCAAAAATCCGGCAAGCTCGGGACCTGAGGATTGCCGGATTTTCGAAATTTTCGGATTTTTGATGTATATATATGCAGTATATATTTAACAGAAAAGAACTACTTGTACAGTGCTTTAAAGAAATAAAAATTAAACACTAAATGAAAAGCAAATGAAATTTTAATGTTCAATAACTGTATAAAAGACTGTAGTTCTACAGAATTTTAATTCTGTAGAACTACATTAAGTTAAAAGATTTTATACAGGGTGGCCAAAATAAAAGAGGCCCCGTGTCTTATTAACAACATACAGACAATTCACTCGTTTATTGTAAATACAGAATACAGAATAGTAAATTATTATTATGAAGAACAACGTACTGAACATTCAATAGGTCAACAGTTCACAGGAGGTGCTGAAACTGTTCACCATGAACTTCGATACACAACTCAGCACGTCTCAGCATGTTTCTGGAAACTTTTGCCAATTCATTTTGTGAGATTTCCGCAATCGCATTGCAAATGTTTGTTTTCAACTCTTCAATTGTATGCGGGTTGTTACTGTAGACCTTACCCTTTAAATTACTCCACAAATAAAAATCACAGGTAGACAGATCAGGCGATCTGGGAGACCATAAACTTGCGGAAACTGTTCAGTATAACACGGGGCCTCTTTTATTTTGGCCATCCTGTATAATGCCAATAAGCAGAAAAAAACGCCAACCATGTCTTAAAAAGCCAAAAAGAGCTCAATTTGGCGTCAAAAAAGCTAATCTAGCCACCCTGGTTGCAAGCATGACCAAACATCTGAATATGGATTACAGGCCCGTCAAAACATAAACGACGTCTCCAGAAAACAATGGCGCGCCAACGCGGTAAATTTAAAAATGCGCTCCGACATTCATGCCGTAAAACTGATTATAACATTGATTGCCGGATTTTTGATTATCAACCTGTACCAAAGAGCCGCATGTGGCTCGCGAGCTGCAGTTTGGGGATTTTTGATTATCAACCTGTACCAAAGAGCCGCATGTGGCTCGGGAGCCGCAGTTTGGCCACCCCTGTAATATAAGATATATGCTATATAATAGATGACACGCTTGCAAGTGTATAGTTTATAAATCGACCCAGTGCTGGATTAACGTATAAGCAAAGTAAGCAGGTGCTTAGAACATCAAGGGAAGAGAGGGCACCACAGAAATTTTTCATAGCCGAATTTATCATTTAAATTATTAAATTAATTAAATTTATAGCCATTTTCAAAATTTAATGAAAAATGAATAAGTTCTGTTTATAAAGTGTTCTCTCCTGTGTCATGTTTATCCTGCAAAATAAAGTACACTGTACTCTCAGATTGAAAGCTATGCAAATTTTGAACAAGTCTAGATGCATTTGAAACAGCGTGCAAGTGACGAGTACTAGCTCATAAGAAGTTCTTAGTTTAGTTGCTGTCACTAGTGTTAATTGCATGTGCATTCATAACCTCATTCTTGCTTTCAAAATCTCAAAGCCTCAAAGTTGCTTAATGACTATTCCAATAGTGCACACAGTTCTGGTTGTTTAATCTATTAAAATATATGTACGTTTTATATTTTGAATTATAAATGTAAGGAGCACCAAAATTAGTTAGTGCTTAGGGCATCTAAAGATCTTAATCCGGCAGTGAATCGACCGCTAGAACTACTAACAACAATAACCAATAAATATAATAACGTCAAATTCAAACGTCAGCGAGAGGGCGCTGTATCAACTCATAAAAAGAAGTTAATTTAAAAATGATTTTCAGTTACGTTAATACAATTGAATATGATTGTCAGTTACGTTTATTTTTTCCTTTTTTGTATTAATAAAGTTTTGCCATGAAACATGTATCTTTATTACTTTTATGAAATAATGAAATAAGGGGGGCACCAAGATTAGATTATGTTTTAGGGGAGGCGTAGTAACATAAAGTTTGGAAACCACTGACGTAAGGTGATGGGAGAAGTCATTTTTAAGATTATTCAGAACAGAAGTTTTTTGCAACTAAGTCATGGTTGTTAAAAAATACATTTTACAATATTTCGAAAGCCATCAACCTTAACTCTCGAAATTTTATAAAATGTATTTTTTTAACCACCACGACTTAGTTACAAAAAAATGTGTTCTGAATAATCTTAAAAATGATTCTCCCATCAGCTTTCTTCATTTGATCGTCCACTTTTGGGATTCAGAATTTTTAGAAAGAAGTGTTCAGAAAAACCATTTTTATTGTTTGATTGAAAATAACAGAGTTCATTAAAATGATTTTATTAGAAAGTTACACTCTTCAGGATCATACTTAAAATTAAAAAAATCAATCAAATATCTCATGTTTTTTATTTAAAAAATTTTCGTGGTTGCACTAAGCGATTTCGGGGAAAATACAAATTTTGAAATAACTTTTGAACCATCAACAATTGGATAACCACATGTATGATTATTTTGATTGGAAATGACTTTTCCGATCACCTCACTTTGTTTGATCGTCCATCGAATGTTGGATCGTCCACTTCGGAGATACCTTTCATAGAAATGTTTAATAGTTAAATTTTTAGCAATTGGAACCAAGTTGTAAACTTATAAAGATTCATATATTTAAATTAAATATTTAAGTAGTAATAAAAATAATATTTATTTTTTATTAGTTAAAAAATAATTTCCATATTCAAATTTAGCATTAAAATTTTTATAATATGCCATTAAAATTAAGGACGACCTTTTTATATATAGAAGGTCATAAGATAGTGTTGTAAAGAACGTTTTCAGACATGAGCAAAAAAAATCTGACTTATCTTTAGGTTAACTGTAGATCTTTTATTAATAAATAAATAAACTCATTGATTTAAAAAAAATCATAAATGGGTTAATTACAGTGTTATGTTCCTACTAAGATATTATATGACAAATTTTTTAATAATAAAAATTCCTTAATTTGCCAACTACATAAATCGAAATTCAAAACATATTTAAATACAATTACATTCACAAAAATTTCTCATATTAAGCATAATTGATAGATAAATGTATCACCTCAAATAACAAAATTTTGCCTCTAAATAATTTTATAATATTAATCGCATGATGTATCCATATTATGCTTCAAAATAAACATTGATATTAATCATTATTTGAAAATGTGTAATTAATAATATTTGAATAAAAAACAAAAATTAGCATCATTTCAAAATGAAAAACTGAATATATTTATTTATTATAAAGCTAATAATTGCATTTTTGCATTTTTATTGATTTTTATTATCGATTAATAAAAATATATATTTATTCCAAATGAGAATATGTGAAAATAGAACATCAAGATGAATTCACAATCTCTTCTCTCAATGGAATCTATCTTACTGTTTGTATATTATAGATAATTAACTTAATTAATGTAGAAGGTATCAAAAATGTTGCATTATATTTCAAAAACAATTTATAGTTAAAAAAATCAAAATTTAATAAAAATAAAAATCAGTACAAATCATTATAATTAAAAAATCAGTACAGATATTTTACAATTTCTTTATAAACATTAAAGCTATGAAATCCGTACTGTACTGTAAAAATGAATCTATATTATTAATAGATTCATTTTTACAGATTAGATAATATAGATTATCTATATTATTTAACTGTTTTCCAAAATAAAAATATGTTCTATCAACAGTTTTTCCGAAACTTGAAAATATTATTTATTTGTCCTCTACATTTGTTCTTTGTTAAGATATTTCATAATTTATTAATTCAAATTTATTCGAAAACACTAAGAAATATCTAAATTGTCATTTAGACTGTGAAAAACAGAATATTTATCAGAACTTTGTAATATCTTTTGACTTTTAAAATATGTAATGAAATTTATATGGAGAATGTACGACAACTATCGGTACTTGTTAGAATCTTGCTATGAGGGGAAAAAAGGAACACGAAGAGTAAATTCTATTTTAAGTATTATATATGAACAGACTAAGCGAGTTAAAGAATTAATTCAATCGATGTAGAACAACGATATATTCACAACTAATTAATCTGACACATAAAAAATGATTTACTCTGACACGTAATTAGAAATAGTGATGATGCCAAGTTCAAACAACTCTACTATTTTTGTTATGAATTTATAATTCTCGTAAGATCCCTCATATTTCTATATTTCATTAGATCAATCATCAGCATTATTAAAATGAAAATTATATGCTAGAAAATTGAAATTGAGATCCGATTAAAATTTAACTTAACTAAGCGAAAAGATTCAAAAGTGAAAAATTAATAAATTACTGGATATTATATTTTCTCTATATTTACAATCGTTTAATAAAATAAAGAGAGAATCTAATATTTAATATTAATAATTGTTTATATAGTATTTAAACTGATACATAAATTGCGAAAAGTCATTATCATTCCCATACTTTTCCTTAGAGAGAATCTAATATTTAATATTAATAATTGTTTATATAGTATTTAAACTGATACATAAGTTGCGAAAAGTCATTATCATTCCCATACTTTTCCCTTTTCAAAAATAAGATAATTAGAAACTATCACATATTATTATAATTGTGTAGAGATAAGATTAGATTGACTACCATATTAAAAATATTCTTAATTTTTTCATTCACACAAACTTTTAACCTAGTCCGATTTCAGGAGCAGTAAATTATACCTATCGAAAACAAATATAAAACAGGTTAGTCACGCTAGTTTCCCGGAGTGATCGGCCTTTTAAATGATAAATTAAGAATTCAAAGTAATCGCACATGTACTGTATATATCCGAGTTATTGAGTTAGCTAACTAATGTATATGATTAACCTTTAAATAACGCTTGGTATCATATAACGAATAAACTATGTAAAATTTTATCTTTTCCTAGATATTTTAAACTGCAAAATTTATTTTGAAAAGTAAATACTGTATTCTTTAATTTCGCAATAACATCCTGAATAGCACACGCCGCTAACAGTTTGAATAGGTCATTACACTTTTAACGATAATAAAATTAATTAATTAATATGCCTGTTAATATTCTTTTATCTTTTAATTAATAACTGATATTACATTTGTGCGTATTTTTTTGTTCAGCGAAAGATATAAGCAATCGACGAAATGAAAATTAGGCCAATCTGGCGAGCAATGGAGTCGCTGGAATAGCCAAGCCCTTTTGACGTCATTCGGCAGCGATTGGTTTATCGTTGCACGCGATCCATGTAGCGATGCACAGCGCGGGATAAGATGCGGGATTCGTAAATAAGAGGAAATATACAATTTAATATATAGAAATATTTGTGTAAGTATATGCTTTTTATTTTTGTAACCTAGCATGCACTGGCCGTGTAGCATTCGATTTTATTTAAAAGAGTTATTGTTTATGTTGGTGAGGAAGTACGGTCGGCAGATGAAAACACTAACCGTTAGAGAAAGAACAAAAAGGTTCGTATTCGCTTCGTTAGCCGGTTTTTTAAACTAAATTCGATCAAAAAAATAACTCATTCAAAAAATTACTGTATAGACCCGAAATCTGCATTATCAATGGTCGATAGATTTATAAACAAAATCTAAGACGTCAGACAATGTTCGATAGCTTAGATATACTGACTGACTGACTTGTTTGATATTCCCGTAAGATTAGTGTTTTTCGGATTTATTATTCTTTACCAAGTAAGGAACTTAATCTAATATCCTATTTAGTTGATATGATAAAATGGTTTATCTTTTATAACAAGTATTTTATCGAGATTCACTAGTAACTTCTATAAATGCAGTAATGAATTTGAATAATAATTATTTATTAGTTCTAACGTATCCGAAAGATTAAAATGATATGAAGTATTGAAACTAAACTATAAGTTATATTTAAATAAAAAAAAGTGTAAATGTTGTATATTAAATACGTAGCTAGATTGTGATAAATATTTTTTAATTTAAAAAATATACATCACAAATAAAGGTTTGATAAATTAAGCTGATTTATCTGTTTTTTCTAAAAAGATTAATGAAATTTTTAAAAATTAATATTTTGCAATATAAATTATCTGTTATTTTTAAATAAAAATGTGTGTAATTAAAACTGGCATTTTGATATATGTTAAAGATTATTTTGAAAAGTTATATGTTGTCAGTTTCTGGTTTCTTGTATCCTTCAGTGAATGAAAATAAAAGATCTGTGATAATGATTATTATTCATTACAAGTTTAATTTAAAAAGGTTTAGTTGCATTTTGCTAGTGATATTCATTATTTTATGTAACTTGCTGATGATACTCAGTAATACAATATAAATAAATCTTTATTTTTATTTATAAATTATGTACAAGTTAAATAATATAAATTAATATTAAAATTTAACTGCAGATATTAAACTTGATCAATTTTAAATTTTTGTTTTAAAATATATGTAATTAAAACTATATTTTGGTTATGTAGAAATTTCAATTTTGTTTTTCACTTTTTATTCATTTTAGTATTAATTTTATTTATTCAATTGTTTTTTAATTTAAAAATAAATTTTATTGGATCTAATTTGTCAATATTATTTATTACAAATATCATCTTAAAAGGAATAAGCAAACAGGAATAATAATTAAATAAATAAATAATAATTCTTGAATATTTTTTCAATACTGATTTAAATTGATCATTTATTTAATTTTAAAATAGTCATTTCATTTCCCAAACTATTTCAAATATAAGAAATTTATAACTACTTTTCCAACTTATATAGGCTACTGTACATTACATACATACATACATACATATATATATATATATATATATATAA
>AYEL01064755.1:0-18699 GCA_000484575.1 Olivierus martensii | reverse complement strand
AGTAATTATTAACAATCTTGTACATAGTCAATTTTGGCAAGTCCTGAACAGACCAAGATTGATCTTATTTATTTTATATATGTAGTTTGATATGATGATTCAGTCTAAAATATTAGCCTAAAGAACTGGCAACAGCAATTGATTCTTGACAAATCTGTCTGATTTGAACTACTAATAGTACATATGCAGATTGGTGAATTAGTCTTTTGGTCACCTATCAATTTATTAAATTTCATAGTGAATACAAATATGATATATTGTTTCATAAAAGATTAAGGAGTAATTTAAACAGGTACTATTAATAAAAAAATATTTTGCAAGAGTATAGATTTGTAATTACTGTATTTGTTGGCTTTTTTCCCCCTTATAAATATCTTAAAAAATCGCCTTGCGTCATATAAACCAAAAATGACTATAGTGCACACAAAAAACAAAGAAGTTTGCAAGCAACAAAATGTATTTAACAGATATAATTTATATCATTATATGAATATTACAATGAATAATCAATTCACTTTTCAATAACTACTAAGCTGCTGTTGGAATAATAAGTGAATTTCAGTTATATATCTAATCTCTAATCAATTATTATGATGATGTCAAAGATAAAGAATAATGAATCTGAAGTTGAATGATATTAAAATAATAATAATATTTTTCTGTATTGGTTTTTGATTTTTATTTGCCATTGTGTTTTAACAATAAATTTTTTTTCTTTGGATTTAGCATTCTAAAAGTAGGATGCATCATATAAGCTGACAAATGTGTTATCTGCTTTCATAAAAGTTAAAAATAATATTAAGCTTGATAAATTATATAATTTTTCTTATTAAATTATACAAAATTTAAATTTTTAAAATTCTGATATATTTAATATATAATATTTAAATTCTGATATATTTAATAACTTGATTTATATATTAAAATATATATAGTGGTATTCCCAGTTTTTAATGCAATTTTTCTATTATTAAAAATGACAAACCATTGGATCCTTTTGATCAGAATTTATTGAATTATGGAAAAATGAATTGAAATGTCACCATAACTGAAGAAAGAAAAAGCAAGCCTGAAATACAAAAATCAGTTTCCAATTTCATATTAGATTATATAGCATCTCTTTTACAAGTATCTTTCTTAACTTTGTATCAAATAAATCATTGATACAGGGTTTGAATAAATTTTCTGTATCTCTGAAGAAATAATTATACTAATCTTTTGATTGAAATTTCTTTTTATAAATTGATATATAGAAATTTATTTAATTCTAAAAGCTATTCCTTTTTCCATTTTTATATATTAATTTTCTTCTTATAATACTAACTAGGATAATATTATATTGGTTACAATGTAATATCACAAATCTATGATATATCTAGTTGGAATTTTCAACTATTCCTACCAAAAACAGAAAGAAATTGAGGTAAAGCCTTCTGGTTTAATTGAAATGTGTGAAAAAAATTATTCTCAGTGCCAATTGTTCAGTTTTTGTATATTCATATATGATTTGAAGATAAAGCTTGCTATACATGAAGATCTCAAGATAAATTATTATTACTATTATAAAATAACTTTATTATTTGAATTTTTGATTAACCAATATACATATATATATTCATATACATGCATTCAAGATTTTTCATAATATCGGTTAACGAACAGTTCGGATAACGAACACTTTTTTGAGAGATTTTTTTGTTCAGTTTAACGAACACATGTTCGGATAACGAACATTTCACAGAACAAACTGTGGGATCCACGGACTGACCGAATGACCGCTGAGCCGGATGGCTGCGTGGTAAAGCTGTGGCTTACTATTCTGGAGGATCCAGGGATCCCATTCCTCCAATTTTTTAGGAGGAATTTGGGCCCGGACCGTTGAAACCCATCCTTTAATCTTCCAGTTGACCCAATCATAGGTGTTGGTCAGCTTGTGATGATGGCGGCTCTCTAAGTGGCTGCCTATTAATATAAATAATAAAATATGAATTTAATTTCAGTAATCTTTAATTTAAAATAAATAAAGTAGAAATGGATTAATACTTTATTGCTGTGAATGCTTTATTGAATGAATCAATTTTGACACATTACATTAGTTTTGACATTTACTTATGATATTTTCTTCTAAAACGTTATCAGTTTTTTCAATGTATTGATTTTAGATATGTGGAAAGATTGAATAAAAATTATATATATATATTCATAATTTAATATCTTTTAAATTGTTGATACATAGGGAAAAGCATATAATTTTGCTCCATTGAGATTCCTATACTATTTATCATATTAAAAATTGAGTTATCCTAATTATAAATATACCTGTGAATTTTTACAGTATATTATTGAAAAATATTTAAATTGATATAATAAAACTTATTTTTGCTATAATATGCTTATCAGTTTACAAATATGAATTGGCATTTTTATATCAAATCTAAGAACAGATACTTTTTTAAAATTATTGTGTAATTGTTTATAAAACTGTATTCAGTAATTATTAACAATCTTGTACATAGTCAATTTTGGCAAGTCCTGAACAGACCAAGATTGATCTTATTTATTTTATATATGTAGTTTGATATGATGGTTCAGTCTAAAATATTAGCCTAAAGAACTGGCAACAGCAATTGATTCTTGACAAATCTGATTTGAACTACTAATAGTACATATGCAGATTGGTGAATTAGTCTTTTGGTCACCTATCAATTTATTAAATTTCATAGTGAATACAAATATGATATATTGTTTCATAAAAGATTAAGGAGTAATTTAAACAGGTACTATTAATAAAAAAATATTTTGCAAGAGTATAGATTTGTAATTACTGTATTTGTTGGCTTTTTTCCCCCTTATAAATATCTTAAAAAATCGCCTTGCGTCATATAAACCAAAAATGACTATAGTGCACACAAAAAACAAAGAAGTTTGCAAGCAACAAAATGTATTTAACAGATATAATTTATATCATTATATGAATATTACAATGAATAATCAATTCACTTTTCAATAACTACTAAGCTGCTGTTGGAATAATAAGTGAATTTCAGTTATATATCTAATCTCTAATCAATTATTATGATGATGTCAAAGATAAAGAATAATGAATCTGAAGTTGAATGATATTAAAATAATAATAATATTTTTCTGTATTGGTTTTTGATTTTTATTTGCCATTGTGTTTTAACAATAAATTTTTTTTCTTTGGATTTAGCATTCTAAAAGTAGGATGCATCATATAAGCTGACAAATGTGTTATCTGCTTTCATAAAAGTTAAAAATAATATTAAGCTTGATAAATTATATAATTTTTCTTATTAAATTATACAAAATTTAAATTTTTAAAATTCTGATATATTTAATATATAATATTTAAATTCTGATATATTTAATAACTTGATTTATATATTAAAATATATATAGTGGTATTCCCAGTTTTTAATGCAATTTTTCTATTATTAAAAATGACAAACCATTGGATCCTTTTGATCAGAATTTATTGAATTATGGAAAAATGAATTGAAATGTCACCATAACTGAAGAAAGAAAAAGCAAGCCTGAAATACAAAAATCAGTTTCCAATTTCATATTAGATTATATAGCATCTCTTTTACAAGTATCTTTCTTAACTTTGTATCAAATAAATCATTGATACAGGGTTTGAATAAATTTTCTGTGTCTCTGAAGAAATAATTATACTAATCTTTTGATTGAAATTTCTTTTTATAAATTGATATATAGAAATTTATTTAATTCTAAAAGCTATTCCTTTTTCCATTTTTATATATTAATTTTCTTCTTATAATACTAACTAGGATAATATTATATTGGTTACAATGTAATATCACAAATCTATGATATATCTAGTTGGAATTTTCAACTATTCCTACCAAAAACAGAAAGAAATTGAGGTAAAGCCTTCTGGTTTAATTGAAATGTGTGAAAAAAATTATTCTCAGTGCCAATTGTTCAGTTTTTGTATATTCATATATGATTTGAAGATAAAGCTTGCTATACATGAAGATCTCAAGATAAATTATTATTACTATTATAAAATAACTTTATTATTTGAATTTTTGATTAACCAATATACATATATATATTCATATACATGCATTCAAGATTTTTCATAATACAGTGGGTGATCGGTTAACGAACAGTTCGGATAACGAACACTTTTTTGAGAGATTTTTATGTTCAGTTAACGAACACATGTTCGGATAACGAACATTTCACAGAACAAACTGTGGGATCCACGGACTGACCGAATGACCGCTGAGCCGGATGGCTGCGTGGTAAAGCTGTGGCTTACTATTCTGGAGGATCCAGGGATCCCATTCCTCCAATTTTTTAGGAGGAATTTGGGCCCGGACCGTTGAAACCCATCCTTTAATCTTCCAGTTGACCCAATCATAGGTGTTGGTTAGCTTGTGATGATGGCGGCTCTCTAAGTGGCTGCCGCCAGATAAAAATATTCTATGAGGATATTTTGGCTTAACTAACCTAGCAGAATGACAGACTTTGGACTTGCGCGTTCGTGGACTTATGGGTAAGGATGAAAGAACAGTAGTTTTTCCCGATTTAAAATGAACTCGGAGACAACTTAAAACAAATCAAAGATTTATTAAAGAAGGTAAGAGAGAGATTTTACAATTTTTTGTTGTTAGAATGGCATCCATACCAGGTTAAGGTCAATAGATTTGGGGATCTCTATCATGACAATGCTATTAATCCACTTCCAAAAAATCCTGAAGGAGAGAGAAAAGCAATCGATATTGGGCAGATTCTTTATCGGAAAATAAACATAATAGATGAAAATGCAAGACTATGTATGTATATATTATTGTTATTACTTATAAATAAACATAGATAAAAAATTATATAATTTCTTACTATGTTTTTTTGGGTCTCCGGAACGAATTAATCAAATTCCCATTAAAACCTATGGTAAATCGATGATCGGTTAACGAACAATTCGGATAACGAACATTTTCTTGGAACGGATTATGTTCGTTAACCGATCACCCACTGTAATTTTTAAAAAATTTAGTATAAAATTTTTAGATTGTTTGATGATACTAAATAAAATCTGTATGAAAATTAAAATTCATTAATGAATTCAACATGCTATTTCTTTAGACAGAAATTTTAGTCTTTTATGATGGAATTTTTACAAAAACTAATAGTCTATATTGGTTTTAATATCTGAAATAAGAGTTAAAACATTTTGAAATGTTTATAATTAAGTTGATCATCATTTTTAAGAAAATTTTAGTTAACCAAAAATTCATATATTCAACTTTATTAATTCTAAGATATACTAGTTGATCATAACTTTAGTCTGTGATAATTTCATTATAGCAATTGTTTCATTATTTTCTAAGAATTTTGTGTGTAAATCCAAAAATAAAGTTGAAATTTTTCTATTATGTATAGACGTTTCCCAAAATTCTTTTATATATTAATCTTATTTTTATATATCAATGTGATATTTAAGATAGTAAGATTTTTAACCACAGTTTCTAGAATTTACCAACATCAGGAAAAATGGGATATCAATATGTTTATGGATATTCATTTTGTGATATGTATGCTGGATACTGGTAATAGAGATACCAGAATCTGCACATCTCAGAAACAGGACCGGTTCCAGGTGCTGGATTGATATAGGTGCCAAAATGAATTGTAAAAATATAAACTGTATAATGAAGAACAATTCTTTGGATGAAAGATTTAAAATTTTAAAAGAGCATGATGATTGTTTGGCTTTCTTTACGATATATCTAATATAAAAAATATGGATAACACTAGTTGAAAAATATTATAATGATTTATACTTAATGTTAAAGCATGAAGATGAAGCCAATATATCAGTAATTGATCTAAAAGAAGAACTTGCAAACTTATGTCTTATTTTACCGAATGAGATAAAAAATGTTGAAGACATTCAATTTTATATGTAAATTTGATTTTGAATGTATATTTCTAAATGTTGTTGTAGCGCTAAGAATTTTATTAACACTACATGTAACTGTAGCTGCAGCTGAGCACAGTTTTTCTAAACTGAAAATTTTAGAAAATTATTTATGAACAATAACCACCCAAAACTGACTGAATGATTTAGCAATAATTTCTATAGAGAAGACAATATCTAAAACAATAAATTATAAAGATAGCAATTAAGCAGTTTGCTGCAATAAAAGCTTTCGCAAATGGTGTTCGTAGACCGATTTGTTCGTGATCCGAGGTATCACTGTATATTCAATTTTTCTATTTTTAAGTATTGTAATGTTCAAAACTACAGTGATGCCTTGGTTAACGACGGTAATCCTGGAACGGAACGTTATCCAAGGTGCGATTCCCCATAAGATTTGATTGAAAATTTTAATTCGTTCCGGCTCCTTCCCACAACCATAGTAAATATTAAAAATGGAGATAAAACTCATTTAAAATGTCCTTTAATTCGTTCCGGCTCCTCCCCACAACCATAGTACATATTAAAAATGCAGATAAAACTCACTTAAAATGTCCTAAAAAACATAGAAAATATCATTTAGGCCCTATTTATTATATTTGCTACAAAAAAAAATTAACATTAATAAAATGAATTGTTCGTGAAAACAGTTTTTAATTATCAATCTTCAATAGAAGGACAATTGGGCTCACTTTGGAGTTTTTTGACAAACGAACCCATAAATACTGTTTAGCAGCTTATAGATTCAATGATTATTATATAGATGAGATTTGATTTTGTCTTTTGATGGCAACAAACAGTGACACACACTCACTGATTTATTGTCTGTAAGAACCAATACATAAAAAATAAATGCTTAAATATTAATTTTCATCATAAAATTCATTTATAACCACAAATTTTAAAATAAAGCATAGTATGCTACAAGAAAAAAACAATATATGGAAAACATAAACAGACTATGATTGATCAAACATGCCTGAACTATGCTATGCCATGTGGCTGTTCTCTATTCAACAATGTCTTCCCATGCATGGATGAATGAGATCGGAAAACGGGATTTAGATCGTATAGAGCAGGGGTGGCCAACAGGTTAATCACGATCGACCAGTCGATTGCGGGACGATTTGTAGTCGATCTTCGTAAGGTTATCAGATGATACTCTTACTGTATAGTGCCTTCTCTAGACAACTAAAGGCAAACTTTTGCTTTATTGCTGAGTATGGCCCAAAACAAAATAGCCAGTAGCAGCAGAGCATTTAGACAAAATTCTAAATTTGCTGACGATGCCAACATGGCACCTATGAATTGACAGTTGTGAGAGTTGAAGTGAAGTATTGTGTTTGAGATTTATGAGTAAAATAAAAGAAAAAAACCGTCGCCGCTGCTGGATATCTCGTTTTGGGATATGTGGTTTTGGCTCCTATTTCTACTCTCACCATCAAACAAAGAATTTCGAAGGTAGATTGAGAATTCGAAGGGAGATCGCGAACTCATTGTTAACATATAAAGTCGATCTTAATGACAAACAAGTTGGCCACCACTGGTATAGAGTTCACATAATCAGGAGTTGTTAACCAAGACATTTTTTTCTTACAGCCATTCGTCGTCAACCAAGTACATTGTTATATGAGGCTGTTGTTAACCACTGTATTTTTGTTCTTTTTTTAAATATAAATAAAACTTGTTTTTATATTTAATACAAATTTTTCTTAAAATATCTTTATTTCAATTAAGTAGTCTATTATTCATTACTTAGTTTTTCAAAAAAAATTTTAAACAGTACCGTTTTTAAAACTTGCTTCAGGCACTGCAATTAGTTGGCCCAGCCCTGCTCAGAAACAAGGAACAATATGAACTTTTAAGACAAAAGGCAATTACTACACTAAAATGAATTTTATATAAAACTATATTGTTAAATTGACATTGATTTGTTAATTTTTTATTTGTTTATATTTTTAACTACAGTAGATCCACAATTTACATGGTTTCAGATATATGCAGATGTGTAAGTCTCTTTATTTTTGTTGAATTTCCATAAAATATCAATGAAAATTTCATTAAACAATTTACTTTTTTGCAGAAATATTACTTATGGTATTAAATTTTCTTATGTACGCTTAAAGTATGTGCTTAAATTTCATTTGGCATATTATATTTGCTAATGAGCCCAATCCATTTATATCAAATTTAAGCATTGTTGGCAAGTTTGGAATCTTCAATATTATTGTATACAATTATGATGTATTATTATGACTTGATGTATATGATAACTAAATTCTAAACAAATAATAATACTAAGGTTGAAATGATTGTTTTATTGTGTATTTTTTAACTGTTACAGTTAACAAGAACAAATTTATCACAATCAAACTGTATAATACCATTTGTCATAAATTAATTATCACAAACTTTAAATTCACAGGTCTGTGTAATTAGTATTCCTGTTTAAGTTATTTTCATAAGTATTAGTAACAAATTCAACCAAATTTGATAGAAATATTTTCAAGAATATATAGAAGATATTTTTACAAAACAATTAGTTCAAAAACTTACTCATCAGAGGAAATTGGTATAACAATCAGAAAAAAAGTCGCATGCATATATTTTATATTTAGTTAATGAATATAAAGCAAAATGTGAGTTGTTTCATGCATATTGCAGACTTTAGTAACACAATGCTTCTCACTTTGTCTGAATGTGCTTTACTTATAAAGCTGTTTTTGTTTTTGAAGGTGTAATGATATTGAGAATACATTCCACGAGCATTTTGAAAATAGATTCCACGAGAATTTGCAAAGAATTCATCTAATGTCGTCAGAAGCATAGATGCTCAAGGATATAAATACTCAATTGACATTCCTATCATTCTTGGCCTAAATGGAGTAGGATAATGCATTGTTATGGAAAATTCTTTGGGAAAAGCATTCATCTTAATCTAATGAAGATTGAAATATCCACAACTACCATATTTGGGTTACAGAAAATCTGTATAGAATTCAACAAATTTGTTGTGTTCATTGGATTATTATATGCTATATGCTAATTGTACAGTTATTATTTTTTCTTTGAGAAAAATGATTCAATTGGATTTATGAACTTTTCTTTTAATTTCTAAGCAATATTGAGATGTATTGCACAATAGTTAAATTTTGAAACTGTGTGATGTATAAAAATTATTTCATCAAGACAAGATGGTGTACATTCACATTAAACTGCCTGTACAGAAACTTCTGTAACAGTGTTTCATTGAGGACAAACTGATCACTTACCATTCCCAACATCGTAGTCATCTGTCCTTGTGATTTTCAATTCTTGAAAAGCATGATGTATCATAGGCAGTGTTCTGATTTGTAACTTATTTGGTCATTATTATTATTGCTGTTCAAGATAACCATTCATACAAATAACAAAGTGATAATGAATACAAAAAAAATGAACTAAAGTTAATATGAATAAATGCCAAAATTTAAAAAAAAATAAAAATAAAATATAATGTTTTAGGAAATAGTCAAAAATGTAGAAATTTAAAAATTTCTATGTTTTAATTCATTATTTGAGAAATTGAAAATAGAAAAAGGTAATAAAAAGGATTAATTTCATTTTCTTTCTTGTAGTTTCTTTTCTTTCATTGCCAAATATTAAAACTTTTTAAAGTAGAAAAGATTAAATGTAACAAAAATATATAAATACTTATTAGTTAGTGTTAATTTTTTATATCATAAATTATACAAAAACTCATTAATTTACTAGGAGGAAAACATCCACATTAATTACAAAAACAAAAAATCACTAGGCTATTAAAGTGGTTTGTTGAGGTTAAAAATATTACATTGTGATTTGTTGAGGTTAAAAGTATTACACAGTAGATCATCATTTATCCGAAATGGTAGGGCCAGAGCCATTTCCAATAAGCAATATTTCAGATATTAGATATCTTAACTGAAAAGTGATTTTGGTAAGTTATCATACAAAATAATGTTAACACACATATATGATTGAAAACTTTTTATTCAGTGCAAATAGTAAAAATATATTAATTACTAAATAAAAAGCCTTTTGTCATATTTAGATCACAAATCTGCCAAAAGCATTTATGTTAACCTGAACAACAATCCTTTGTTGCTTGGATGTTCAGGTAAATGATCTACTATATCTATAAATGAAATGAATGAGAAAATTAGAGATACCTGTGTGTCTTTTCTTGATTGTTTTTTGTAAAATTCTAAATATCATGAAAAAGAAATTCAATTGTTTGAAGCAATGATAAATTGATACTAATCATATTTATAAACTATTATAAATGTAACTATAATAAATTTAATTTTATATAGACTGAAATATGATTGCTTCTAGTTGTAAAAGAAGAACAAAACTAATGAGATATAATGCTGCTGAAATGATTTTTGTTTGAACTTAGAGCACTTTCAATTGATTTGATAATTCAGAAAGAAATGAATCTTTTTATTAAAGATAGTTTGTTTATGCAATAATTCCCAGATCACCAGCTCATTTTCGTTAAAATGTGGATCTAAGTGTAATCAGTTAAATGACATATTGCATGCTATTTAACTAATGATATCACATTTAATGATTAAAATATTTTGTGCAGCATATTACTGATTTATAGAGAAATATAGTCTGCATTTATACTTGCAGTTGTAATTCCTATATGCCAATCATACACTCTATTCCCTGGCTAATAATCTAGTTCATTATTGATAAACCAAATAAATATATCAGATTCATATGCAGGTTGTTTGAACTTATTAAATCATCAATTGGATTTCATCAGTTTAATCCAGATATTATACTGTATATAAAATTTTCTTCATAAATATAAGTGTTAAGAGAATTGAATATAGAACAGATTTGGACAGAGCACAAGTATATCAATGAATCAGAAAGAATTGAAATAATATACTGTAGATATTTCAATCATGACTTCAGTTGAAAAAATTGCATTGATTTTTATGATCAGAATTATAAATTTGAGCAAGTTAGTAAGCTGCTATGATTCAATTTTTTACTAAAAGCCAACCAAATTAATTAAAAACAGATATGAAGGACTTTATATAGTATTTTTTATAAAATAATTCTAATAGTCAGATACTTTGCCTTATAAATACTGGAAAAGAATGATATAGTAGAAAATGAAATTAAGATAGAGGAAAAAAGATTTGAAAAAAGAATAGAGTTAAATGTTGAAAGAATATTTATAAATATATTTTCTGTAACATATATTTCTATAAAAACTTTACGATGTTATTTAAGTAATGTTGAATGTAAGCATACTGAAGAGGGACAGAATATGTCCGAAAACGTTATATGCTAATAAACGCTTATTACCTTGCTTATAGTGCTTTTATAATTTGAGTTAAAGAAAAACCCACCAAAGTACAGAACTCCAGTGCCAACAACTCTCCGTTGGCTGAAGTGGCACTACAGACCCTATAGCTAGAAGCAAGCAGACTGAAGGGGTCCAGGAGGATTCATGCACTTTTGGATTGTGGATCCCAAAAATCCTATATCTTGGAATCTATAGTGTTGGAGCTAGGGCTGAAATGTGTTGCCAGAGTGCATGTTGCACATGCATTGTTTGGTGGAAAACAAATAACCCCCACAACTCAACAGCTACCGGGTAGATGTATGGCCAGAACACCACACAGGACCCGCTATATCGGTTGAAGTGTTAGGTCAATCGATCATTATGTGGGAAGATACCATGGATCCGAAGAGAGACAATAATAAGTATCTTCAAGAAATACCGAATTTGGATTTCTGATGTAGGGCTGGGAAGTCCACCGATCGAACTACTGTTAGGGCATATTTATGGATATCTAATGACTGGACACATCAAACAGCTTAAAGGAGATCTCACTGCGATACAAACAAAGCTGGGCTGGGCTGTCTGTGAGCCCATTCACTATGACAATGATGAGCATGACAAGATTACTGTGGCTACAAATGTGGCCATCTGTGAAATGACTTAATTATTTTGTAATTTAAGTTTGTTCCAGTATACTTTACGTAACACATTTAAATTGTAAGTAGGTGACAAATGCAGTGAAAATTTAAATTTTAATGAAGAAAAAACCAAGAATTTTCATTGACTGCAAACTTTGGAGGCTAGAGACCATTGGCATAAGAAATCCTTAGGAGGAGCTTAGAAAGGACGAGGAAGAAGAAGCAGCCAGGCTACAATTTCGTAATACAGTCACTAGGTCAAGAGATGGATGATACTGTGTAAGCCTATTATGGATCAATAGCCCTCAAGATTTACCTGCTTGCCGACAAAGCAGAGAAAAGATTCATCAGTGTCACGAAGAAATTTCATCGGATAGGTAAATATCAAAAGTATGATAAAATCTTTAAGGAGTGGATAATAGAAGGAGTCATTGAAAAGGTTCCAGATGAAGAAATAAAAAGTCACTACCTGCCACACCACCCAGTGATAAAACCCAATAGTACCACGACCAAGATAAGGCCAGTTTTTGATGCCTCTTACAAAGATGGTAGGTCCCCTCTCTTAATGATTGTCTATTAAAGAGTCCTAACACGATTAAGCAATTACCAGATGTTTTGATGAGATTCTGGGAAAGAAATATTGGGGTCATTGCAGATATCAGACTAGCTTTTCTGCAAATCGACCTGAGAGAGGAAGATCGGAATTATTTAAGATTCCTATGGTGAGAGAATCCCAATAAAATACAGATCCTACATCACCGTAGAGTAGTTTTTGGAATAACTTGCAGTCCATTTTTGCTGGGAGCGGTTATTCAACACCATCTGTCTAATGTGAGAGAAGAGTTGGTTCCCATAGCACAGAAACTGGCAAGATTCTTCTATGTTGACAATTGTGTGACCTCAGTAGACAATGAAGATGACATTGCTGAGCTTATAACCTCAGCCACAAAGATATTTGATGAGGAAAAAATGGACCTACAGATGTGAAAGTTTGGGCTACTTGAGAGAGGGAGGAAGGAAAATTATCAGATCAACATCTCCATTCTGAAGACACCAATGCTAGGTCTACTGTGGGATGTGGAACAAGACACTCTTCAAATGAACTTTAAGGAAGAATGAAAAAACGACCAACCTACCAAAAGGGAGATCCTATCTCTCATACAATGAATATTCAACCCCATCGGTTTCCTAGCTCCCGTATTATTACCAGCTAAGTTGTTGCTGCAACAAGCAAGGGACACTAAAATGGACTGGGACACTTGTCTTCCAGAAGAAATACAGTCTAAATTCATAAAATGGAATCAAGAACTAAACATACTTCGTGACCTAAGGATTCCACGTAGAATAGGCAATGGAAACCCCTGTAACTGGACGATACATGTTTTTTGCCATGCAAGTTTAAATGTGTATGCTATGATAGCATACCTCCAATCAGAGGAAGATCCAAGAGTATCAGTGCACATTCTGGGTGTGAAGTCAAGGCTCTCTCCCATCAAGAGAATGACAATCCTAGACTGGAATGCTCGCATGCACTGTCAGTGCTCGCTTTGCTCGAAGTATCAGAGAGTCTCTGAGCATCCTAACTTCTGGACAGACTCCACTATTGAACTGGCATGGATCAAAGGTAATGACCAATGGGGGACATTTGTAGAAAACAGAGTTAAAGATATTTGCAAACTGTCAGACCCCAAGGATTGGTTCCATGTTCCAGGTAAACTAAACCCAGCAGATCTCCCCTCTCATGGATGCAGCTCTAAGCAACTGTTGGAATCACAATGATGGGAGGGGCCAAGTTGGCTCAAAGATCCACCAGAAACCTGGCTGGAAGGTCCCGAAGTTGCCAACACCGAACTCTTAAATAAAGAAAAGGAAAAGATAATCATGAATATCACGTGTAACACATTAGTCAGTGAAAGTTGGTACCATTGATATTCAGATATCTTAAGAACTCAAAAAATGGCCCAAGGAAAGGACCTGGATTGTTTAACTACAAAAGAAATAGAGGAAGCAAATTTGAGGCTAAAACAATGGAACTTGCTACAAAAGTTATGGGATAGTATCAAAGAAAAAAGAAATAAAATAGTATTACTAAGGGATATCTGTAATTTGATTACATATAATTCTTATTTTGCTTTTAAGAATAAATATTATAAACAGAAAAAAAGGCATTCCTATTGAAGGTCCTCTCAATAGGAACAATGCACAGGAGCAATGGACGAGCTGGTTGTTAGATATAAGGAGTATCAAAAACTTGATGACTTTATGCCTAGTATATGGTTACGATATGTAGATAACCTCTGCATTATATGGAAGCAAGAACACAAACTCAGGGGTTAGCCAGAGTTTTATCAGATATCATACTCTAGAAATGGATTTAAAAATAGATAAATTTGAAGATTCTGCTTTCTATTACTTGAATGTTTCTGTTAAAATATAGCAAGCAGAATACAGTAATGCTATTTATAGGAAATCTACTTATAGTCCAATCTTCGTACCAGATGGCCACAAGATCCAATGCTGTATAAACTAGCATCCTTTAAGATTTGTTTCAAATGATTCATACACATTGTATGAAACATGAAGATAGGATACAAGAGTTCTGTTTTATAATTGCACAAGGCTCCAAACATGGTTATGCCTATAAGATCATAAAAGGATTAGGGGAAGAAGTTACTATGTAAGGTTTATAAGAAATTTCATCATTGTTAAAGTAAAAATTAGAGAAATAACGAATCAGTTACCTGGCTTCTATAGTGTACTATGGAGGCAGTGTGGAGGATGCCATGTTTGGAAGTCGTATACTCTCATCGGCAAGAACATTTGTGTGGAAAATGTTAAAGTTGGAGATAATGTGATTAATATTAATTTAAATATGTATATTATAATAAATGCAATTTCATTAGTTTGCTGCAAGAGGGACAAATGCATTTTATTTTTTATTTCAATTTGAAACTGAGTTAATTTTGGATTAATTTTAAAATTGAATTAATTGGTGACAATTGAGTATTTTGTGTTCAAAAGATTCAGTTCTTGGATAAAAAATAAGTTTTTATTCTTCAATAGAGGAATGTGATATAGAAAACTGTTTTATTCATAAATTTTTTTGAGTATATGCTAAGGAATGATTGTTTTCTAGTGGGTTGTAGAAGGCTAGATTACAGATTTTATAAAATGAGCAAAAGATACACAAACTTTAAATGCATAAAAAAGTTCAGAAAGTGAAGTTGCTATTGTTGAAGAAAAAAATGTTCTCATTTAACGAAATAGTGTAAGGAAGATATAATTATTAAATGAATGTTATATAGGCTATATACTTTCTTCTTTTCTTTTATGTATATTGTTTTTTTTTGGGTCATATGTATAAATTTTTTCTTTATATTTAGTGTTGTTAACATTCTTAATAAAAATTAAGTTTCTTATTTGGAATTAAAAAAGTTATTTGTTTTTGATATGTTTTGGAATGTAATTCTCCTTTTTTATTGGCTCCACGTCTCATATAACATAGTTCCACACAACACAATTGTTTTTTAGGAATCTATCTACTGTGTTATAGGAGGGATACCTATATAACATTTATCTATCACTACATACTGTGCTTAAAAGAGCAGCTAAGCATGCTTAATCTTATTTATAAGAGAAAATTCCCTATTTTTTAATGCTTAGAAGCAATAAAGATGCTATTAGCCCAGACAGGAAATTTGATATCTATTCCATTCCAGTCTACAACTACACAATACAATGCCATCAACAATACATAGGCAGAACTACGTACTGTCTTTCTACCAGGATTAATGAACACAAAATAGCCATACAAGCATGGATGATGAACACAGTGTTAGCATCCAGAGCCTATGAACAGGACTTGTCCGTATACTGGAATGAAGAATCTACTGTGCAACCACTTCGGAATAATTTAGGAGGCCTATAGCTGAAGCTATAGAGGAGTGGTTGGCAATCTTTTTTGGCTGCGGGTAAAAATCAAGCAAACTGTGTGTATTAAGAAGACGTTTTGGGTCAGTGGTATTTTCATTTTAAAACAGTCTTTTTTGGTGAATAATAAGATAAATTTTAATTAAATGCATGTTCATTACTGCAACTTTGTAATAAAACAAAAATGTTATTGTTATTATTTATTTTCAGTTTATTTTTTTTATGTATTCTTCAAGTGCTCGTTTCATATTTATGTTTTATAATTTATTTTTATATATTATGCTTTATTTTCGGAACTCAAGTGGGTCACTTAAAATTATGAAGTGAGTCACTCGGTGACACGCAGGTCATAGATTGCCGAGGCCTGCTATAGAGGTAAAACACATAGAACAGAGATAGACCTAGTTAATGACAATGACCCAGATCTTACCTTGTCACGATGATGATGCAGTAGATGTAATATTCAAGTTTTTACTCTTTGCTGCATTGCATTTTATACTCTAATAGATTCTTTTACAACAGAAAGTGTTTTATGATTTTTTAATTATATTTTTACTTTATTTTCCATGTATAGATAATCTAGGCATTATATAGTGGATTCTCGATTTTACGAACTCATACAAACCCTCCCAAAAAATTTATAAATGGGAATGGCATTAATTAACAGTAGGGACTTTTTGGGACCAACTAAATAGTTCGTAAAAAGTGTAGTTCATAAAAACATGAGTCCATTTTATATAATTTTACTATACCACTATTTCACTACTTTTATTATTTTTTTTTTTATGATTATTGAGAATATTTTTCTTGTTTTTAATGTAAAAATTCATGTTTAAAAGAACTTGTTTAAACATGACTAATTGTTTTACTTTAACTTCTGCTATCCACCTTAATTTTAATTTTTAAATAAAACTAAAACACTTACTGCAGTATAAAAAATAAAACTTTAATTCACAAATGTTTTCAGAGGAACAAATGTTCTACTGCCCTCATCAGGTTCAATTCTGTTTTTAGTTTTTGAATTTCAATAGAACATGAATAATAACACACTTCATATTTTAAACACAACAAATTAAAAAATTTTTTATAATAATTATAAAATAGTTATAATTAAATACTTATAAAATATATTACTAAATTAATTTTTTACGACAATATATGACATTTTTTCGATAATTATTATGATTGATACATAGTTTTTCTATATTTGTTACATTGTAATATTTGTGGGTGAGTTATATTTATTTATGTATGTTTTACTTTTATTTTTAAATGGGCATTTTTTGAATTTTTTTTGATTTTTGATACATTTCTTCAATTATGTACTGCCATGGTGTTGATAAGTTTTTCGAAGTTCTTTAATTTAGGATATTTTTGTGTTTTTTTTCATCTCTATTTCTAATGCTTCTAAGATTAATCCTTGTTTCATATTTGGCACTTGTTCGATTATTTTTGCTCCTCCCTAGTCTACTTCCACGTTTGAGGCATAGCATTCTGCCATGGGTGCTGTTGTCACTTCTTGTGTCTCTTTCACATTCTTCAAGTGATTTTTTTTAGGGTGTTGCTGGTGACCCCTATGTATGAGGATTTTTGTTTTTGCGCTCATTTTTCTACTGGGATAGTGTAAAGTCCTGACTTTTTATTTCTTTTGTTTAACCTATTTAGAAATTGTAAAGATCCCAAAGTTGGTTGCCACTCTTCCAATGCCCATCCTTTTCCCTCTTAATCTTAGTGTTTGTTTCACTACTGAGAATTTGATAGCTGATATGGAACTTTTACGTATTCTTTATTTTCTTGCACACTTGTTTCTTGTTCCGGGTTATTTGTCTTTGTTGTTGGTTGTTTGTGTTGATTTTTCAACATTATTTTTTATATTTAGTATAAACCTTTTGTTATATCCATGCAGTTGTCCATTTCTAATTACTTTTTGTATTTATTTTTTGGTAGTCCTCTTTTTCTGAGCTGTACAGGTATGCTCTACAGTAGTATGTGTAAAATATTGCTTTTTTGAATCCGACCAGATCTGCTGACCAGATTGGTATGAATACAGACATGAATGTTGGTTTTTGGTAGACTTCTGTTTTGTATCTTGTTTCTTGAACTGTTATTTTTATGTCTAGGAAATGGACACTTTTATTACTTTTTTGATATTCTAAAAGGGTTAGACCATAAGTGTCTTTGGTAAACATTTTGGTTAGGTCATTTGATTTTTCAGTATTGTTCCATACTACCATTATGTTATCTATACAGGGTGCCCACGTTTCTGTGGACCAGGCATTTTTCTCGAAAACTATCGGTTATACGTGAAAACTGTAAAACAGGTGTCCTGTTACATTTTCCTTCCAAATAAAAATCCGTCCTTAATATTTTTTTCTGCGCATCCTCTCGCGCAGTGCGTGCTTCAACTTTGTTTTCTCCAATGCAAGTGTATTATTTTTCTAACGGAATCCGAATCCTCCATTTTTTTGTGGAATTTTCGTAGGAGAATTATTTTCCTACGATCGATATTTTAGGAGATATTTAGGAATAAAGGACCTATAAAATGAAAAAGATATGAACTTCCTACGATCGATATTTTAGGAGATATTTAGGAATAAAGGACCCATTCAAAAGGGCACAAGTCTCGCCCACGTTTCTGTGGACCAGGCATTTTTCTTGAAAACTATTGGTTATACGTGAAAACTGTAAAACACGTGTCCCGTTACGTTTTCCTTCCAAATAAAAATCCGTCCTTAATATTTTTATCTCGCATCCTCTTGCGCAGCGCGTGCTTCAACTTTGTTTTCTCCAATGCAAGTGTGTTATTTTTCTAACGGAATCTGATTCCTCCA